>OY829915.1:25263436-25406210 GCA_963691935.1 Nephrotoma guestfalica
AATTAGGTTATAGTAGATGCGCTGGTTTTGACCGAGACTTGGTTACAGGCTTCGGATAGGATTTGTGCAGCTAATTATAAGTGTTATAGACTGGATTGTTATAGAGAATGCAGCATTCTCTTCTTCCGTGGTACAATACAAATGTAATTCAGTGCCTATAGGCTTTAATATAATGTATGAATCTGGAAGTTTGAAAGTAATAGCGGTCTTCTTTCTCAGTAGCTTTCTTACAAAACAGAAATTGAATAATTTCAAGTTGGATCTAAACTTAATTTGTAACTCACAAGAGAGTTTATTTGTGTGCGGGGATTTGAATGCACGATATAGGTTGTGGGGTTGCTCAAAACCTAAGTGTTTATTATCCTAGTACCTTTACCTATATCCCTTATTCTTCAAGGCGCGAACCTTCTACCTTGGATATAATTTTAACTAACAATACGCATACAACATCACAGAGCCATTCACAGCATCCCAATTATATTCTGACCATCGTGTTGTTCTATTTCAAATCAACATAACGAATTGTCATTGGTCGCTTCCTGTAACATTATGTTATAGAAAAGCTAATTGGAAATGGTACAGGAAAAAAATACAAAATTTTATCAAATTGGATGATTCCACGTCGGCATCAATTAATTGTACTAACGATATTGATGAGAAATTGCAAAACGTGATATCTCATATATGCAATGCATTTGCATTGCAATACTTACGTAAAAATATAGATCTTGTATTGCCTGATTCGGTAAAAATGTTAATTGAAGTCAAAAATGATCGCAGGCATCACTGGCAAGGAACTAGGGTCATCAAGCGGGTTTGTCGTGAATTGAAAACTGAGGTTGACGTTACTCAGTGAATTGGACACTGGGTTAAACCTCTTCTGGAAAATTACCAAGGTCATAAAAAATAAAAATAAACTTTTACCATCTTTAAAGCATGATAATCGGTTGCTCATTACTGATAAAGAAAAAGCAAACACGTTTGCTTCTGTTTTCAGTCGCATTTCTATAGTCCATAACGACTCTCCTTTGGCAAACATGGTAAAATCGTCTATTACTTATCTCAATGGGGCTCTCCAAATGATAACATTGAATGTGCCAAACCAGCTGAATTGAAATTGATCATTAAATCACTTAAAACCCGGAAAAGTCCCGGGTCCAAAAAATATTTGAACGCATAGTTTTGTCAAGATTACAAAATCATTTTATAAGCCACTCAATATTGTCAACTGTACAATTTGGGTTTAGACAGTTCCATTCAACTAATCATGAAGTCAAACGATTGGTCCATATATTATTCAGGATAATCTTCGTGACAAGCATTCCTCCGGAGTTGTCTTGTTGGATATAGAAAAAGCCTTTGATAGCGTGTGGCACGATGCCCTAATACATAAGCTAATGTTGTTAAATACACCAGTCTACCTTTTTTCGGTTAAACTAATTGGTAAAAGTTCTGGAAAAATGACTGTACGTTCAGGCGTTCCACAAGGAACTGTATTGAGCCCAACATTATTCAATATTTTTATTCATTGTGCCCGATTGTGGCCTACCTGATGATTTAGCTCCAATCTTCGGTTCCACGAATCCGAGTCAGCATATAGACAATAATTCGATTTCTTGGGAAGATAATGTGCAATACCTAGGGATTACATTGGATAAAACCCTTACATTTAACAAACACATTATGTACTCAATTTCAAACAAATTCAATCAAATTCTGAATCCTCTGATCTGAGCAAATCGAAGCTTACTATAAAAAATAAATTACTTCAAAACCATATTTCGAGCAATACTGGTGCTGGTATGGGGAACTTGTGCTGATAATAATTTCAAGAAACTACAAATAACGCAAAATAATCTTCTTAAGCTTATTTACAAAGTTCACATAAGTAACATTTGTCAGCGATTTCAGGAGAATGCTGAATTTTTCGTTAATCGCTTGACTCGGAGATTCAGGATTGATTAATAGAAACCTTATTTTTCATTTTGGTTCAAGAGGTTTCATTTTGATTTTTTAAGAGAAATCAATGAATGTTTATTTCATTGTAAAGAGGAAGCTATGCCATTAACATTTGAAAACGTTATCAGCCATATGGCCGCCATCGGCTATGCTTGCAGCACATTATCCCATTCATGAAATTTTCCATTCGCACATTTGCGGCTGGATGTCCTCGATAACTTCACAAATTCCATCTTTAAGGTCTTGAATCGATTGTGGAGCATTGGCATCTTTCACGTGGCCCCAAAGAAAAAAGTCTAAAGGTGTTAAATCACAAGATCTCAGTGACCAATTTTGATCACCTCTTCGAGAAATAACAAGGTCAGGAAACTTTTCTTGTAAAATTTCGATTGCTTCGTTGCTTGTGTGACACGTAGCGCCGTTTTGAAAATAAATGTCGTCCACATCAATATCTTCCAATTCCGGCCATCCAGCTCGGTAGCGCAATCCATTCACCGTAACAGTTGCACCAGCCTCATTTTCGAATAAGTAAGGTCCAATCACACCGCCATTTTGATGCATTTGAGGGACCCAATCAGCGAAGACACGACGTTTATGGTGATCGACCGGCTTGAGTAATTGCGTTAACTGAACTTTAAAAGCCTTAAGACCTAAGTCTTTATGCAAAATACGGTGTAATGTTGTTTGTGGAATGTATAATTCCAAAGATCCACAAGGAATCGATAAACCTGGGTTTTCATCAACACTACGGGCCGCAGCAGCAATACTCTCAGTTGTTCTTGAGCGACGCATATGGTTTCGTTTTTTTACGTCACTAATTTGTTCCAACAGTTCAAATTTTTCCACCAGTTTCACTATTGTCGACCGAGAAAGTGCTTCACGACGACCCAAAAGAATTGCGAATTGCGACTGCAAAATTTTCACCATTTTTGTAGTGAATTTTAACAAGTTCAATGCGTTGTTGAAACGTGTATCGTACCATTTTTAGTAATGGCGTAGTTTTTACTTGTCATAATATGTATTGTGGGCAAAAAATAGTAAGACTTTGTTCATAATTTTAAAATTCTTTATTTATTTCTCCAAATCTATTTCGTCCCCCTCAAAGTAATCCCCCCCCCCCCCGGCCTCAATACACTTGTGCCAACGTTTTTTCCAATCCTCGAAACAGTTAACAACTCAATTTCCGTCAATTTCCGGAATAGCCTCAAATGCGCGTTCACGTTCAATGTCTTCAATTGACTCAAAACGGTTTCTCCGGAACGGTCGTTTGAGTTTGCTGAACAGCCAGAAGTCACACGGAACTAAATCAGGCGAATACGTTGGTTGCGGAACGATATGGGTATAATTTTTGACGAAAAAATCACGTAAAACCAATGCAGTCTAAGAAGGTGCATTATCGTGGTGCAGAAACTAACGTTGTCGGCCCATAATTCCGGCCTCTTTTTTCGAATAGCTTCGCGCAAACGACGCATAACACTCAAATAGTATTCCTTGTTGACAGTTTGGCCGGTCGGAAGGAATTCGGAGTGCACCACACCTCGATAATCGAAGAAAACTGCCAACATAACCTTGATTTTTGACTTGCTTTGATGTGGTTTTTTCGGCTTCGGCTCACCTTTGGCACGATATTCGGCAGATTGATCGTCTGTTTCCGGGTGGTAAGCATAGATCCAAGACTCATCGCCAGTTATAATACGTTTCATGACATCCTGGTAGTCGGAAAGCATGTTTCACAGACGTCAACGCGACGCAATTTTTCCAAAAAATTGAGTGATTTTGGAACCAATCGTGCTTTCACTTTTCTTAGGACCAAATGATCTTTCAAAATGGTTTTCACTGATCCTTCTGATATTTCCTTGATTAATTCCTTGATTTTATTAACGTGTTGATCATCAGTTGATGTTGATGACCGTCCTAGACGTGATTCATCGTCAACACGTTCTCGACCCTCTTTGAACAATTTGTACCAATCAAAAACACTTGCTTGTGACATAAAATGATCACCGAAGGCCTTTTGCAACATTCTGAACGTTTCGGCACCACAAAATTGATTCCGCACACAAAATTTAATGGAACTTCTTTGTTTAATAATTTCACTCATTGTAAAAATCGCCGAATGCACTTTTTGTACTTCATACTAAACACTAATGATTATTTTGATTTGGCACAGATGTCACTGACAGTCGTAGCAACATAGAAAAGAAAATATTTCGACGAATGGTTTTCCGCGCGAAATTTAAATTAAAGTAGTAGTCAAGAGATGACAGCTTCAATATTGACAGCTACCCAAATAGCAGGCTGTTCAAAATGAAACCTCTTATTGGAAAACGCTATACTGTTCGATTCGTTCTGTAACATAATTTGTAACCGTCTTTAGTTTAAATTTATAGGTTTAAGTAAAGTTAAGATATTTGATGTTTTTTACGAATTTTCCTTACGAACACACAAAATACTTGGAAATATATATACAAGTGCTTGCCGACGTTGTCTACGAGTAGTCGACATTTTCTACGTTGTCAACGAGTTGTGTAAGCAATCACGTAAAAATTATTAGTTGACACGTAAACGCTCATCTCTGGTTGTCCTACGTTATCATGTTCCTGTTTGAACGCCAACAAAAATTAAATATTAGGTTTAATATAAAAAAAATAATTTATGTGTAAAAGTAGTCCTAAAATGCCAGAACTAGATTGAAGTTTTCCTGAATTACTGTAAAATAATTTTCATCATCACAATAAGCACGGACAGCTCCCCGTTAAAATATATTTTCAACCATAATTGATTTTATCATCAATAATCCATGATTCCACCTGTTGCATTAATGAACAAATATGTTATCGAAATGTTAATGAAAAACACGCGATTTCTCGTCTAAAGAAAATATGTCGTTTTCCCTCGTCCGGCACATGCGCACTACATTGTAAACAGGCAGTCAGCAATCGATATTGTACTTCATAATCAAAACATCTATAATGTAGTGTATACGACCGTGTGGCCTAATGGATAAGGCGTCGGACTTCGAATCCGAAGATTGCAGGTTCGAGTCCTGTCACGGTCGATTAATTTTATTTTTATTAATTAATTTATTGTTTCACGCCAAATAAAATTATAAACTTTTTTTTATTCCAGATACGTACATTCATGCGAACATCTGAACAACTGGAGGGTGAATGCGGTGTTGCTTGTTTCATTGAACGTGTAAGTAATTTGTCTTATCAGTTTGTAATACAAGATAACATTAGAATATTTTATTTTGTATCTATTATTCGCAACAAGTAGTTTTTTCAAATGAAATATTTATTTATTATTGCTGGAGTTCTATGTACTTACTCATATGTAATGGGAAATTATCGAACCGTAATTCCTTTCTGCAGAATACAATTGAAAAACTGATCTGTGTGATGTATTTAGTGTTTATGTTTATAGATACAAAACTATACATATATTTATCTAGCATATGGTAGAATTTTATGTGGAAATCATTAAAATGGGTTATTGAACATGAGTGCATCTACTTGAGATGTGCAGATGCATGCAGCAGATCAATGATCTCTGCTGATTATAATTACAGTTTACAGCTTTCAAATATGCTTACGGATTGGGGTTTGTATAGTCCTAACTCGGATTAGTTTATCGAATTATACGTACTATGAATTTAGAGTACCGTAGATGTTAGGCTTAAGATGTCTGTATGTGTTACGTGTTGAATAGTGTTTGAAGGATTACAAACCTGTTATTTTATTCGTCAAATATGTCGATGATAACAAATAGAATGTCAATTATGGCAATTTTGCTGTGTTTTCTAATAAAAATGGGTTATTAGAGCATGTTGACAGTGAGAGCGGGAGAATGAAAATCAGATGGTGCAACGTAATAAGATGCGTGCCTGAGTACATTTACATGCACCACAGCAGAAGCTATTTATACCACACACTACCGGTTGGTGCCATCTTCGTTAAAGCTACAAGAAAATGAGAATTTACTTTTGTCATTTTTAGTCGAGAAAACAACCACATACATAAAATTCCGATTTCAATAAAAAGGTTATTAAATTAATTAATGTTTTTTAAATTTTTAAATTAATTAATCAATATTAAATTTGAAATATACGTACACAAAATTATCTTTTATAGATGGTTTTACTTTTGTGATGTAATTACTTTATTTACAATATTTTACCGTATTTTACCATTATTTACGCGTAAAAAATGTAAACAAATCAGCTTTTTTTCCGGTCTGTACAGAACTCAGCCTTAAGCAGTTATAAGAATTTGCTTTAAAACATCCACGGATGAATTTCTTCTGAAGCCAATCGCAGTCGAAATTTGTTCAATTTGCTATAAGCTCGTACTTTATAACGAATTCACTAATCATAGTATTACCCAACGGGATACACTTTTTTGTTGACGCTGCTGCAGAATATCCTTAGGCACTGTAAAAGATTTTGTTTCAGTTTGTTCGAAACGTTATAAAATAATTAAAAACCTTAAAATTTTATGTCGAAATAATCACATCAAGCCCTACCTAACACCGTGATGATAATTTTTTACATTTTTGACGTACATAGTGGTAAACAATGTAAAAAATTATAAATAATGTAAATACACATTGAAATGCAGTGCCACCTACATTAAATAAATTTCCAATATTTAAAAACCGCAATAATATCGATCCGCACTATCTTGACTGACAGTATAGTCATTAATTTAAAACTAATTGACAATTTTAACCAGTCGAATTAACTTATTAATAAAAACGAATTTTATTTGGTGTTTCGAGCACACGGCGATGTAAACATTGGACCATCTGTTTGCGATACCTTTTAACGTCGTATCGGTCACACCCATAGCAGCAATGTATTGTTTCGTCTTTTCACGCAGTTGCTTACGGTCATCAACAAACGCCTTTATCAATTCATCCCCAATTATTTTTTATAAGTTTAAATCCTCGGTGGTACTTCTTTTTACACCCAACAACAGTTCAAATGGTGATATTTCGTTGGAGATCGTCAGTTTTTTTATGCCACTGTTCTGCGTTGTTTCTCGATAATTTTGTTAGAACTGGTATATACGAATTATTCGTTCTATGTAGCCGTTGTCAGTTGCAACGCCTACTGTAACCAATTGAAGATTAATGCCATCCATGCAATCACTTTTTTACTTCTACTCGCTGTAGCACTTCGTTAATGTTTATGGTGTTTGTAGGATAGATCTAATCTAACAAGCTTCCGGGTGGTCAGTAATATATATCACAAAGGGTATTCTCCTTTTGTCATTGAATTTAGAAATCCCTCCTGTTATACCTTTTTTCGTTCTGGCACAATGCACAACAAAAAAACCCAGTTTTTTTCAGCACAACCAGAGGTTGTTAACTAGAGGATCTCTATTAATCGGTACCCAGTTCGATGCTCCGACTGGTAATCAAACTCCTACAATGAAAGCGTCCATCCCACACTTATACAATTTAACTCCTTCTTCTCCATCATACCCGCACAGTAGTCAGCGATAATTTTGAAGTGTAAACAAAGAAGGTAGATTCAATTTCTTTAGAGTAACTACGATTGCAAAAAATTGTATTTCATAGCTGCTGTATTTTTCGTGACACGAACAAACGACCATATTCATGACATTTATGGCATTTTAGATCTTTCGGCTTTCAATTCGATACCACCACATTTAAAACACTTTGGACCTCGGTTAAGTTTATGTTCTGATTTGGATTTATCTATTGATTTGGATGCTACCGGTTCTCTTTTTTGATCCTCCTTTGGTTTCTCCTTGATTTTCTTATATCGCCTTAGTTTCATCTTAAATTCCTCAATACAGCACTGCCTTGTTTGGTTCGAAATCGATTTTCTGCTTTTTAGGTTTGATCATGTTTTTGTGAACTAATGCGCTGTTCTTTTCTTCAGGAAACTCTGTTTTACCAATTCAATTATCTTCTTCTACGGGTCAAAAAATCAACAACCTCTTGTTGAATTGTCCATCTTGTAAAATCTGCTGATTCATTGATATACTTAATTCATTTACGAATAAGATAGTCGTCTATCTAAAATGGATAATGTTCCTGCACCGCTCGTCATCAGCTCATTTTCCTTCTGTTAATGTTCAATCTCCTTATACATTGGGTCTAATTCTTTCTTCCTAAATAATTTGTATTGTATATTTTGAAGTACTTCATCGCGAACAGATCCTGTTCTTGTACGTCTCCGAGAGCCTGATTTTATTTTACCTTCAAGATACTCTAATGATTCCCTCATTTTCAACTACACGCTTGAATATTACAAACATTTTTGTTTTCGTAAAAGGATCATTAGAAGGGCTGATTTGTCTGCTGCGCTACGTCTGTTTTTCGTATTCATGATACACGAAGGTTTTAGCATGCAAATTTACTTCACAGTTCACAAATGTTTGCCATTAATAATTCTGTCGCAATGATGGGGCGGATGGACGATCTGATCACTAAGGTTTCATCAAATTAACGATCACTTTATTTGTTTGATAAAAAACGTCGATAAAGGCCTCATACATTTTCGAAACGTTCTTTCTCAATTGGAAATATGGATGGCTCAGTTCGGATCGCGAATTAGTTGATTTTATTAGTTGTTGTCTGCATTTTGTGTTCTAGATACAAACCCTTTAGTACAGCAATTTTTGTTTCTAAGTATCTTATGGTTTTTCGTTGTTCTCAATTTTTTTATAATTGGTATGGAATTAATACAGCTACTTTGCTCAATTTGATCTTTTTCGACTGAAGCATGTTGTTTTGAGCAAATATATTTGGTGGTTTGAAGGTTCTTATTTAATCTCGAAGGACAACTTTCGTTTATGGTGGTTGGAGCTATGTCTGAAGGTTTTTATATTTTTGTTTATTAATAGATTACGACGAGTAGGGTCTGTTGATGAGAAAAATCACTTGTGTTAGAATTTGTCTTTATTCTGATTTGGTTCTACCTGAAGCAGTTCTGCAGTTTACAAGGACCCAGCAGGAAAGTCTTTGACGATGCACGAATGGCTCATCAGCGACAGTCAAGCACGACAAATGAGATTTATTTTCATGTTTGACAAATCTTATATCAATCAGGAGAGAAGTCAATGTCGAGTCTTATCATGTCTTCATCATGTCAATCGCGATCGCAAATTTGAAAGTAATTTTTCATCTTTCTCGATTTTTTATCTACGCCATTTTAAAACGTATATTTGATCAAATGAGAAACGTGGAAGACATGTCATACATGTTTCGTTTAAGACATTGCCATGAAAGAAGAACAGTATATGACATGTCTCAAATTAGTTATTTGAGAACAAAAATCGACAAACAACTATTTTTTTCTGTTTCATACACATTCAGAAAAAGCTAAGAATCAGAAAGGAATGTCTTTTGTAAAATTTATTCACGTGCATGTTAAGAAATTTCTAACTGAGAAATAACCAAAAAAAATTGGGGGAAGTTACTTTATATTCTGTCAAAAAAGTAACGAGAATAGGTCAATAAAACATAAAATATTTATTATTTATTCAAATTTATTGTATCGCCTTATGGTAGCGAATAATCCAATCATCAAAACAATGCGTTTAGCATTTTCCGGAATCGACTTCAGTTCTCGCTGCGTATTCTCGTTTATGTCTTTTATCGACTGAAAACGGGCGCTTCGAAGCCGTAATTTGAGTCTTAGAATGAGAAAGAAGTCAGCCGGAGTCATATCAGGTGAATACGGTGGTTGTTCGATGATATTTGTTGAGTTTTTGGCCAGATCGAACAATGATATACCTTGTGAGACGGTGCGTTGTTGTGGCGTAAAATCTATGAATTTTCTTTCCACAAACCTGGTCTTTTTCAATGAATTTGCTCTCTCAACCGCCACATAACGCTCAGATAATCTTCTTTATTTACCTTCTGACCTTCTGGTAATAATTCCGAGTGCACAACACCACGGTAATAAAAAAACAGTCAACTTTACCTTGACTTTTGATCGACTTTGACGTGGTTTTTTCGGTTTCGGCTCAGTTGGAAGGTGCGATTTTGAAGCTTGTTAACTGGTTTCCATGTCAAACTCGTAAACTCATGTCTCATCACCAGTAATAATGCATTTTATGAATTTTGGGGTCGGAATTAACTCATTCTAGCATGTATGCAGCAACCTTTCGCAATTGAACTTTTGAAGAAAATTCAGGTCTTTCGGAACTAGTCGAGCGGCAATGCGTTTCATGTCCAAAAAATCATGTACAATGGTACGAATTGATTTGTGGGACACAGAATGTTCAGCAGCTATCTCTCTCAAACCTAAATGATGACCTTCACTTTATTGATGTTAATTTGAGTTGAAGACGGCGGATGGGTTTATGATCATGATCTACCTTACGACGTTCACATACAGCGACAACCACCATATTTAACCGGGAGCAAGACATACAACTTGACAACTCTAGAAAACAGACGTGAATTGCTAAAAAGTACATTTACTGGTAATCTCCTACTAGGCCCAATCGACACACCAAATGTGCTATAAAGATAATTAAAATAAAGGTTCCTGGTAGACAACTAAGAGATCATGATTTCCTCCACTTAGATAGACACAGAACCAACTATGGCGATAATGGACCAGTGAAGATGATGTGTAAGAGTTTCAATAGAATTAACTGTTTATTTGATTTTTGTTTAACTAAAGATAATTTTAAAAGTAGGTTAAGGCAATTTTATGCCCCTCAGTGATTTTTCTTGTTACTTTAATTTTATATTTCAAATTTTCAAATCCAACGCGGATTTGTTTTATTTTGTATTTTTTTCCAGAAAAATTTGTAGACTTATTTCAATATAAATATTTTTTACTGACTCGTAAAAAAACTAGAAACCCAAAAATTATTTTTTATTGTTTTTTTCTAGCTTGTTATGAAATTTTATAAAGAGTTGGTTTATACCCAACTAACCATTCGGGTGCTAGCAAATTTTAGTTAATTTAAATTATGCTTTTATGATACACGATGTGAAACGGCCACATCTTGAATTACTTATTAGTGCAAATAAATTATTTTCATATCTATGAAAATAATTTATGCTCAATGCCCAACGGGGATTGATACAACCGGTTGTTTGCCAAAAGTTACTGAAAACGAAATAAAATAGTAAATAAATTTTTGATTCGGTAACTACTGATAAAATTACACATAATCTACTTTTTATATTAAAATTTATGACCTTGGGCATATGAGGGTTAAAGGGAAATATACACGGTATGTGCTCAGTCAGTTCTGTGTACAAATTGTCTTGAAGACAGCAAAGCCAGAACTTATTTTGTTTGCTAGTTTTATCGGCCGCTTATGGCTCCAGTTCGTTTTAGTTGGAATGAGATACGCGGTCGGAGCGAATTCCATAATAAGGTGTAATTAACACATCGGGGAACTAGCATATTCCAGAAAAATTTGATTATCCCTAGACATGATTAAAGTAATATAAAACATTATAGACCATGTAACAATAATTTATGTTGTTATCACAAATTATGATAATCATTATTATGATATACAGTGTGTGCTACTCGTATCATGATTATCATTACATTAAATTCAATTAAAAAAAATTTATAGCGTTTTCGTTATATTTAGTATTTTTTTTAAATTCCGGATGGCGAAGGCGGTATTTTATTGTTTCTTCTTAATTTTATTCGAAAAGAGAAATATTGTCTTTATATAGTGCACTGTACATTAGACATAAGTTTCTTACTTTCAAAACACTTTCAACTCAATGATGGGTTTAAAAATAAGATGACTCGTGTTAAATTTAATATTTTCGTTTTTGTTTTCTTATTTAATTCGATAAGAAATTGTTGCTGGATAAATGAACCCTTGACCATAAAATACGATTTAAATTTATTATGTGAATTAGATTTTGATTTAATTTGAAGTGTGTAGATTACGATAACAGTTCTAATCGAGGTTATACGCACTTTTTTGCCAAAGTTTATTCAAAATAAGCTAATTTTTCTGAGAATATTGTCTTACTTAATTATCTACGCATTTTGAATATATAAGTTAATCTAATGTACTTGTAGGGTAACACAAATTTTCCACGAATAGTTATTATATTTTGTAAAATTTGTCAGCCTCTATTTGTGCCACTAACAATCATAAAAAAATCATTTTAAAATTCATCTAATGATAATAATAATAACACATATGGTATAGGGTTATACTACATTTTAAAATATATAATGCTGACCTTCTAACATCTAACGTACTCGCACTCGTATAATATATATACAATACATAAAATTAATTCTTACTATCTAAGATTATTTTCATCTTTTACTCTATTCTAAAATTAAACAGAAATTATAGTTGATAGCTTATCGCATGCACAAACTAAAAATATTAAATTAAAAACCGTTAACCTTTACATAAACATGTTAAATAAACGTGCTGCGGGATTTAAGATGATATTAAGTTGCCCGCCCGATTTTCTTTTATTGGTGCGAGATGCAGCTGATATAAAGATTACTTGGTTAGCGCAATAACAATTATAATCATTTTTGATGGTACAAAGAAAATTTTGTTTGCGATATTGAGCTACTTTTTAAATGTAATATTAAAATTCTATGTGCTACTTGAAACATGAGAATCAAAAATGGTAATTATGCGTCAATAGTAAATTTGTGAGAAGTTTGGGAAATGAAATATTTTTGAAAACTTGAGACGACCAAGATGTTCTTCCCAAAATAAAAATAAATTGTTTGTTTACAATTATCAATTTGAAAATCATATAACTTAATGTATGCATGAAGTTGGCCCAACATCCATCGAAGAAAAATACTATGGTAACACCAAACTATACAAATTATATCTAAAAGGTGTTCCAGAATTGGGGCTTGATAGGGCAGCTCATTTCTAACAAAAACAGCCAAGTAAAACTTTTCGAATTGTTGATGGTGCGAAAGTTAAAAAAAAATTAAAAAATTAATTGAAAAAAAGTAAGAGTTCTTTTGTTTAATACGATCTAGAAGAGTGTGCCTTTCCAGTAACATCATTTTTGTAAGCCATATTATCTTCTGTTAAATAAAAACAATGGTTATGTAAAGTTTCTTTGTTTATCAAAAAAAATTTGTTGATGTTTAAATGACGACAGCGGGAAAATAATGAACTACAGAAAGTTGCAGAAAAATATGCGACACTAACGCAGATTTTAAAATGGTATGACACACCTGGCTATTAACATCAATTTTCTAACAAAGTAAGCATACTGCTAAACTTAGCCGAAAGTTTTCAGCCGAAAGATGGTAATGCAGGTAGTGTCTTTGCGACCCAGTCGAAAGATGGTATTTTTGGGAAATATTATAATATGTCGATATTGCAGAGTATATCGATAAAAAGTTTAACTTCAATATTCAACCGAAACGTGCCGGCAATACAGATTTAACCTTTATCCTTCCCTCGGGTCTTTTTCGGCCCAAGCGTACTTGTTTTTTCGAATATCTTGGCAAATATAAATAATACAAATGTGTAGCTTTTCGACTTTGTATGATATGCCCTATGAATCCTAAAAACGAAAATTCGAAAAATTATAATTAACCGTTAGACCGCTATAGAAATAGTACACTCATTGTCTTTGGGCCTAAAATGACCCATAGTTTATTTTAGTACTAAATTTGTTATTTTACATATAAATAAACAAATTTAGTAATTTTATTTCCTTTATGATGTTCCAATATTAGTGTTAGTATTGAAATCTATCGATTTTGTCCCAAAATCTGTGAAACGAAATGAGTGTAACCGGAAAGATATAGTACTAGTATTTATGCTAGTGACGCGCGTATAATTGGTTTGCTTTACTATACACATGCAAATCACGTGTCATTGTTTTTTGTTTTAACCCTTGATGCGATTTTTGATTCCTATATTACTAGGCACTCAAAGGGTTAACCATTGAAAACGCCATATTTTTGTGTTGTTTAAAAAAATGAAGAAAAATTCGTCATTTTGGAACAATATGATTGATTATGTATTTTCGATTTTTTTTATAATTAATATTTTATTTTTAAAATTTAAACATATAACATATAAACATATAAAATTAGTTTATTATAAAAAAAATATTAAATATAAAATACATTAGCATGTTAAATAATGACGCTCCACAGCTCGTGAGCAGACGTAATGTCTTGAGAAAAGGAAATAAGCACCACAACAATTAAACCGATTCACCCGGATCGCGTTATTTTGGTACTGTCCATCATAAAAATGACACAAATACGAACAAAAGAAACATAGAAATTCAAAACATAATTGTGTATTATACAGTGTAAACGTATTTGATATTTTTTGCTTCACTCATTTTAAATGAGAAACTCACGGGACAAAATCGATATACTGCTTACTCATATAACGGAATTTTTTAACAGTCTCATTATAAAGGATCTTTGCATATATATTCATATTTAGTTTGTGTAGTTTATTGTATTTTGTGTTGTTTTTGAGTAATTTTATCCATATTTTGAAATAAAGGTAAGTACAATTTTATATGAGTTTATTAGTTAGATAATGACTGAGTATTATTTTATAATTTAGATGTCAGATACATTGGATTCGTAGCCGGATGGATAGCCGTTGAGTATGATAGTGAGGATGATACAGATATTGAAATTCCAACCAAATCGATCTTTTCAAAAAACAATAATATCGAATCGTGTTCAGAGCCGTTTCCTCAGAATGGAAGAGCGTCTTCATCGAATGTATTATACAACTAACGCAATTATCATCGTTTCAATTACTAATGGTGAAAAATATTATGGAAATAGTAATAGTAAATACTAATTTGGAGGAAAAACGAGTATATATGGAAGAGTGGAAAGATTTGGATGAAATTGAGTTGGATGCATATATTGGGCTTCTTATATTGGCAGGAGTCTACAAATCTAATAACGAAACATTACTAATTTGTGGCATGAACAAAATGGTCTACATATTTTTCGGGCAACAAAGTCTCTGAAAAGACTTACGGTAATTTATCGAGTTATACGATTCGACGACCGAAGCACACGGGCTGCTCACAGATGTCGAGATAAACTGGCACCAATCAGAAATTTATGGGATAAGTGGGTCGACATATTACCAACCCTGTACAATCCTGGCGAAAATGTAACGATTGATGAACAGGTTGTTGCGTTTCGGGGAAGATGCTCTTTTCGGCAATATATGCCAAATAAACCTGCTAAATACGGCATTCAATTTTGGGTGTTATGTGACAGTGAAAATACGAATGTGTGGAACATCCAAATTTACACAGGGAAGGAACATGGTGCGGCGCCTGTACAAAACCAGGGATTACGTGTGGTTTTAGATTTATCCTCAAGAGGACTATAAGGAATCAACTAGGACAGATGCTGTTAAAAAGAAATATGACAATGATCGGCATCCCTCGCAAGAATAAAATATCAATTCCTCCAATACTCCTAGATGTAAAAGGAAGACCGGATTACTCTTCAATGTTTGCTTTTACTCGAAACACAACATTGGTTTCGTATGTTCTAAAAAAATAAGTGTGTAATACTGCAGAGCAGATTCCACAAAAGCAATGAAGTAGCCAATGATACCGAAAAAAAAACCTATCATAATATTGGATTATAATAAAACCAAAGGAGGAGTAGACACGGTTGATAAAAAAATTGCAGCTTACACAAGCAAAAGAAAAACCAATAGATGGACAGTTGTTGTATTCGCAAAAATAATTGACATATCTGTAATCAATGCGTTCGTTCTATTTACAAATGTCTGCTTAACAAGGAATATAAAAAAATCATAGAAGACGACTTTTTATTGAGTCTATAGGAGATAGTTTGGTGAAACCTCATATAGCAAGACGAGTTCACATACCTAGAGCACTTGGTTCTCGGCACATGTTGACCAATTTATCAGCATCCACAAATTATTCAACTGCAAGCACATCAAAAGAGGTGACACCTAATCAAAAAAGAGGCCGCAGTACATTTTGTGAAAAATCAGACAATAAGCATACATTAGAATGCCAGATATGTCAAAAACTTATATGTAAATCTCTTGCTAATGCCATTTGTCAGCAATGTATGAAATAAACCGTCTTTAACAAATTTTAAAAATTATTAAATGAAATCGTATAACTATATTTCTCTTCTTTGAAATTAATAAAAATATCTTAAAATAAAAATATAAACCATATTCAATTTCGAAATACGGTTTAAAATGACAATGGGTTATTTTAGACCCGAGGGAGTTGAGTGTTATTTATTTTGAGGGAAGGATGAAGGTTAAAAGTAACAAATGAATCATCAATTTTCTAAAAGAATAATGTCAATAACAGTCACGTTTAGCTGATGAAAAGATTTGTATATCAAGATTTTGATCCGATCTGACTGTACCAATTTGATGAACCATGACCCTAAGTAGAATTTGATTATATGTTTGGAGTGGGTTTGATGATGTCAAATTGGTGAAATGCTCCATTTTCTATTGTTTTGACAATAAAACTGTTCACCCATCGAGATTTTGCCAAACAAACAGTGTCTGTCTCACTATCAAAACTCTATAAAATACGACCTACGTTGTAAATTCTAACGTTAGGATTATAAGTAAAAAATTTATTTTCCCCATGTTTTGTCGATAAAATCATTCATGATGAACAATTTTTATCGTCAGAATAAGGGACAAATAAACATTTCACCCTTATAACTCCGTCAGACTGACACCCTAACTTATAATCAAAATCTACCTATGGTCAAGGGTTATCGAATCGGCCTAGTGAGATGGGTGTTCATTAGGGCGACCCATTTTTGTATGGAGGAAATCTCATCTCTTTTTTTCTATCGGGCTCAGGGCTAAAATATTCGTTTCTATTAAAAATGACCTCATGCAAATTTTTAGGTTCATCGAACCACGTTTAGGGGTCGTTCAAATTGATTTTTTGCAAAAAAACACTAAAACGACCTTTCGTGACGTTTTTTTCCTCTCTTTCATTTCAGCTCGTTCAAGTAATGCCGGTTTAATATTTTCTAAGTATTTTTGAGTATGCCGAATTCAACGAACTGATAAAAAAAGGTGGTTGACATAGTATAGAAAATTATTTTTCGGGGTGTTTCTTTCAAATAAACTAAAACTTGTGAGTTCCGCCTAATTTTTAAAATAATGCCTGTCATGTTTGACTAAATTTCGCTATTTGTGGCTTTAGAGCAAAAAATTTCGAAAAAATGAGACATTGCACGTCATCATAACTGAAAAATTAACAATTTTATAGCTGAAAAACGCCCAAAAGGTCGTTTTGCTGTGCATACGTATATTACTTTCCGATGACTAAAGATGAAATTCTGTATAAAATAGGATCAGTTTAGTTTAAACAATGACTATTCTTTTAGAATTTGAACCAGCATCGTCTTTTATCGAATAATAAAATAAGTTTTAAAAAATATTAATTGATTTTTAAGTTTGAAAATTTCATTAGTTTTTCAAGAAGTTTCTGAAATAGTTTTGGCGGTTACTAATCATGGAAAATAACATACAGACCGCATGTTGGTTGTTTAGTAAGTTTTGTCACTTAGTATTTTTAATCTCATATCTGATATTTTTCGTTGTATAATTTTATAGGTGAATCTATTTAAAATCTACAAAAAGATAATCTTCCAACGAACCGAGACGTAATTAAACGATTCTTTAACAAACTGACAAATACTAGTATAAGCTAGCACTGTTGCGGATGAGATAGCTACCATTTGGCAGAAGTTTGGTATTTGTCATCAGGAAAAGAGGAATATTATTAGAAAACACATATCGGAATCTCAAAAACAAAAATATTAGCAGAAAAAGTTAAAAAACAAGTAAAAGAGATGTTTTCTTACAAAATGGATGGAAACTCTTTGACATTGGTCATGGTCTTAATATTGAAAAAACAGAAGTTCCGTCAAAGTTGTGGTTTCTCGAACAAGAACGAAATATTAATGCTTTTAACATTCGTTCATTACGATCAATGGATGAGAACAATTCCACATTAGCAATTAATGGTCCACAACCTTCAACACGTAGACCTACATATATAAACTTAATCATTTCTGACACCAGCACACTTACATTGTCTTCTAGCGGCAGTGAATATCAAGCACCAGTAGGAAAGAAATTAAAGCAAACAAAAAATTCCGTTTCATCTCACTTGATGGATAAGAATATAGTAGGTGCGTTGGATCGATCGAAAACAAGCAATTCAGGAGCTGCTCTTTTAATCGCCACCACAGCACCATGCGCCGCCATAGACATCGCCTCAGGAAGAAATTTTGAGATGTAATATTTAAGTCTTTCAGTTCTGATTTTGTTCTGAAGAAAAATGTTAGAATATATAGCAGAGAAAACAATGGTAACACCAAAATATTGGGAGTTCCAATGATTATGTATGGGACAGGCATAGAGCAGTGTAAAATTTTATATAAAATGCTTGAAAACTGGAATATAACAGAAAATATTAAAGGATTGCGCTTTGATACAACGGCAAGCAACGACGATAAGCTAAATGCAACCTGCAAACTTCTTGAAAAAAGATTTGGCAGAAATTTATTGTGGTTTGCTTGCAGACATTATATATATAAATTAATTGTACCTGCTGGTTTTTTAGTAGCTTGTTAATGAAAGTAGCAAGAGGGCCCGATATTCAGCTTTATATTTAAAAAGCAGTGGAATTCTTTTAACCATACCCAAATAAGCTCCGGTTTATATGACGCAAATGTTCAAGAAATTGTCAGTTCACAAGAAAAGGAGAATATTATTATCTTTATTAATGATCAACTTGGAAAAATACATACTTTCTTTCTTGAAGAACCACTTTACACTATAAGATCACTATAAGAGAATTACTTTAGCAACAAAAACAAATATTAAAGCTGCTGTGCAACAGAAAAATTAGTAAAAATATCAAATATAAAAATCTTGATAATTACATATGAAATGTGTTTCTATTTTAAATATTATACGTGCCCTTTAACCAAAATTTCATCTTGTAAAAATATGGAACCTCTTCTCTGTGACAAGCTTATATATCTTAGAATATTTATTAAGGCACTAATTAATTTTCAAGGATAGTACTAGTAACATTTCTTTATCTATTTAAGATTGTTTTTAATTTGTTCTTAAGAAACTCTAACCATTGATTTAGCTTCTAAATTAAAGCTTTCGCTTTTGGTCGTTTAAGGGCTATACAATTGTTAATTTTTCTTTGCTCTATAGCCACAAATAGTGAAATTTAGTCAAACATGATAGGCACTATTTAAAAAATTAGACGGAACTCACAAGTTTAAATTTTTTTGAAAGAAACAGCCCGAAAACAAATTTTCTACTAGGTCAACCACCTTTTTTTATCAGTTTGTTGGATTCGGCATACTCAAAAATACTTAGAAAATATTAAACCGGCATTACTTGAACGAGCTGAAGTGAAAGGGAGGAAAAACCGTCACGAAAGGTCGTTTTAGTGTTTTTTTTTGCAAAAAACCAATTTGAGCGACCCCTAAACGTGGTCTGATAAACCTAAAAACTTGTATGAAGTCATTTCTAATAGAAACGAATATTTTTAGCCCTGAGCCCAGTAGAAAATCAGACATGAGGAAAAATGGGTCGCCTGAGTGCCCATGTTGCAAAAACGATTTTATCGTCAGCAAAATGAAAAAATAAAAATTTCATCCCTATAACCTCATCAGACCCATCCCTAACCTATAATCAAAATCTACCTACCATTAAGTGCCATCGAATTAACTATGGCAAAATCTCGAATGATGGACAAGGGAAAAATACAAATTTCACCCCTATAACCCCATCAGAACTGACCCCTAACCTGTAATCAAAATTTACCTATGGTCATGGGCTATCGAATCGGCCTAGTCAGATTGGTGTACATATTGCAAAATTTCGAATAATGGACGATTTTATCATCAGAAGAAGGGAAAAATAAAAATTTCACCCCTTTAACCTCATCAGACTCACCCCTAACCTAATTAAAATCTACCTATGATCAAGTGCCATGGAGTTAACTTTGCCAGATTGGTGTCCATCTCGCAAACTCGCGAATGATGGACGACTTTGCTTGTTAATTATTAAACTTCTTTTTCGACATTTTTCGGCTGTATGAAACAGATATGACATTTCATATACCTACAACTACATCAGATCCACCCCTAAACTGTAATAAAAATTTACATATGATCAAGCGTCATCGAATTAACATAGCAGATTGGTGTCCATCTGGCAAAATCTCGAATGATGGACAGTTGTATCGTTAGAAGAGGGGAAACGTAAAATTGTTACCCCTATAACCTCATCATATCTCTAACCTATAATCAAAATCTACTTATGTTTATGGGCTATCGAATCGGCCTAGTCAGATTAGTGTCCCTCTGTCAAAATCTCGAATGATGGACGATTCTATCGACAAAACAAGAGTAAAATCACAATTTCACCCCTATAACCTCATTAAGAACCATTATTAAAACCTATATTTAAAATCTGCCTATCGTCACGGCCCATCGAATTGACGTAGTCAGTAAATGAATATTAATATTGACATTAGGGATAGAACTAGGCCATTTCTTAATCGATTATGTTGAAATTCGTCACGTGCGATGGAAATGGGGTTCTAAAAAGATTTTTTGATAAAGCTCTGCGTATCTGGACAAAAAGGGCGATATATTTCAGAACTTAGTCAAACACCGTTTAAGAATCTTATTTCCATCACATTTTATCATAATCTGTCAAGAAATAGCCAATTTATATCGCTAATGGCCATATTCTAGAGCTTCCGTTTAACCAAAAATCATTTTAGAATCCCATTTAGACCTTATTTGTAGAGTTTTAACATAATCAGTAAATAAATGGTCAAGTTCCATCCCTATCGACCGTATTCTAGAACTGTATCAAAAAATCAGTTTTGAATTCGAATCATTCACTTAGAATAAAACTAGAAAAACTGCTCCTTTATTCCCCACATGTTTTCGAACCCCGCTCTCCTGGAATTTTTGTCTAAAGGCCCTCGGAGGGTTAAACGAAGGGGGAGGAGCGATGCGACTTCCCGCGTGCCCTCGAGAGTTATTGAAGCCTCTACAATTCGGTATGATGCCCTTTGACTGAATGTCGAAGGACCGAATGTCGAATGGCAAAATTACGAAGGGCCGAATGTATCGAAGGGCCGAATGTCTCGGACTAAATGTGTCAAAGGGGTTACTTTTCTGCATTTCAAAATGTTGCATTAACAAAATATTGTTTTTTTTATTAATCTTGCAACTACAAAATGTTGCAAGTACAAAATCTTGCATAACAAAATGGTGCAATTATTTTTCTTTTTAGTAGGTGTCATTAATAGATTCTATAATTAGTCGAGGCAATGAAGCACTGAAAAGGCTAAAAGTTCGGAATTTTTGCCATAATGACGGATCGGAATGCAGTTTTTTGCATTCGTTTCCAAAAATTATTTGTAAAAAATGTACCTATTTTGTACCTCTGACAAATCGGAAATTGCATTGCTGCAGCCAAAAATGCATTCAAAAAATGAATCTTTTGAGACGCATTTTGGAAAATGTAGAAACTTTGTAAATAAGAGTTAGAACTGACTCAAATCGGGTACTTGGGGGTTTTCGAGGTCGCTGATCACTATTGTGATGTTCAAATTGACCCCCCGAACACCTGGAGCTCAGGAACGCCGATGAACCCCATCTCCGTGGGACTCTCCAGAAAATCACGAGTGGAACGAGAAAAACTCGGCTTCGGGTCGCTGAATTCAAATATGGCATCGGCGAACACCCTTCCGGGCACCTGGTGCACCCGATCCTGAACGTGGACGTCATCCCCGAGAATTTTCCTGACAATATCGAGAAAAACAACCCGAACATTATTCGAGGGGCGTTTTTTGGGGCGCTGAATCAGAATTTCACGTCGAAAACGACCCTCCCACCACCTGGTGCACCATAATCTGCGCTTGAACGTCGTCTCCGATGGTTTTCCAAATACAATCGAAAACAACTAACCGAAAATCATCTCATAATTTCACACATTCATTGATGTGTAACTCTCGCCTGGGGCCCTCGAAAAAGTTGATACAGTTCTGTAAAATTCAAAACGCTGAGTTTGAATAGAGCGAGGAGAATTTCGAGAATAATCTCAGGCTAGATCTACGAGCTTTGCCGAGAGGCCTCTCACTTTTCTCCCAACGCTCAAAACGCTTCTGTGTAAATATACAAAAAGACGTTCTCCTAAGTCCAGGCCCCGCCCACCAACACGTAGAACGAGCAGTTGGCGGTAGTAGAAAACTGTTACCGAAATACATAAGTGGAGAAAGGAAGGCGACACACTAGTGGAATGGAATTATGGAACTAATATTCTGTGGATGCAAAGGAGATTGTAATCTGAACACCTGTAGTTGCAGGAAGCACGGCCTACCTTGCAATCTTGCCTGTAAAATTTGTGAAGGTTCAACTTGCCTCAACACTGAAAGATATTCAGTTGAAAACATCATTGTGGCAGAGACAGAGGCCTCAGGTGAGGTAGATGTTCCCCGTATGAATACATCAGTCGATTACGAAGAAAATGAGCAGAGTGCCGATGTGTCACCTGATCAAGAATTTGATATATAATTACGAGTCTACTAAATGTGTAGTTATTAATTAAATAAGAAATGCAAACTTACAGATTCATAGTATTTGATTTGAGGTCAATAAAAATTGTTTTAACGTTAATTACATAAATATTGACTTTCTATTCATTCTATTTCTTTCCTCCCCACATAATCTAGAATCAACAATTCCACACAGCTATTGCAGTATTGACGTCGGTCTCTAAGACATCAGGTTTGGTTGTCATTCATGGGAATGGCATCGATGTCAAGATAAAAGTTACAATGCACCAGGTGTTGAGATCGTAGTTTTCGACGTGAAATTAGGATTCAGTGCCCCAAAAACCCCCCTTGAAGTTTTCGGTTCGTATTTTTCGATCATGTCAGGAAAACCTCGGAGATGACGTTCAGGTCTAGCTTCGGGCGCACCAGGTGTCCGGGAAGTCATTTTCGACGTGAAATTTGGATTCAGCGCCCCAAAAAACCCATTATAACGATTTTCGGTTCGCCTTTTTCGATTGTGTTTGGAAAACGCTCGGAGACGACGTTCAGGCGTAGGTCCCGGTGGTGGGAGGGTCGTTTTCGACGTGAAATTCTGATTCAGCGCCTCAAAAACACGCCTCCAATAATTTTCGGGTTGTTTTTATTGATATTGTCAGGAACATTTTCGGGGATGACGCCCACGTCCAAGTTCGGGCGCACCAGATGTCCGGAGGGTGTTTGCTGATGCCATATTTGAATTCAGCGACCCGAAAAAACCCCGGGCGCCGAATTTTTCTCGTTCCCCTCGTTATTTTCTGGAAAGTCCCACGGAGATGAGGTTCATCGGCGTTCCTGAGCTCCAGGTGTTCGGGGGGTCAATTTGAACATCGTAATAGTGATCAGCGTCCTCGAAAACCCCCGAGTACCCGATTTGAGCCAGTTCTGACTCTTATTTACAAAATTTTTACATTTTCCAAAACGCGTCTCAAAAGATGCATTTTTGGCTGCAGCAATGCAATTTCCGATTTGTCAGAGGTACAAATTAAGTACATTTTTTACAAATAATTTTTGGAAGCAAATGCAAAATACTGCATTCCGATCCGTCTTTATGGCAAAAATTCCAAACTTTTGTGCTTCATTGCCTCGACTAAATCCGCTCCTACGTGCGGGCACGCAGTGCGACCTGTTTGCTGATCCTGGCTCCTGGCACGGCGACCTCCCGCGTGCCCGTGAGAGTTATCGAAGCCGTCAGTCTCTACAATTATTGCATTCCAAAATGTTGCATTAACATTGACCAAAAACATGGGAGTTCAGTTTTTTCGGACTCCGCGACTCCGATAAAATATCACCGACTCCACGAAACCGATTCCAGCCGCTGACTTCGCAGCCTTGGCTTTTTCTAGTAAATTTTTGGGCAAAATATCTTATTTTTATGTTTGAATATTATTAGTCCGGCCGGCCCGAATTAATAAAAAAATATTTTTTTCAAAATCAAGACTTTAGGAGGAGGGGGGTTCGGGATTTTGAAAACCGGGTTTTTGAAAACCGGGATTTCGTAGTATACCAGTTTTTATAGAGTTTAATTAAAACAAACAAACAAATTAATGTAATTGGTTCAAGAAACTGCAAACAAAACTTCATAGACTTACAAGTCACGCGATCTTAATAATCATGATCAACGTACCGTAATATAAACATAACCACATACAAACCAGCAACAAACAACAACAAAAACCAAAGTCCAGAGATACATCCGATAATGAGGAAGTCGGATAAACAAGTAAGTAGATATAAAATTAAAATTACGAACCGTTCGACAGAAAACGACCATACGATCTTGTATTTATGATTGCATACGTATGTGTAAATCTGATCGTGCATATATATGTAAATGATCGTTACATTAAACATAACATTTTGTTTATGTGATTGGTGATCATGATGGCATGTGAACAGAAAATTTTTGTCTGCTTTATTTCACATCGAACGAGTTAAACTTTAAATATATTTATGACATTTTGTGGTTTATGTATATATACACGGTCTCGTATTTACGGAGAGATGTCACTTTCGATTGTGATAAATTTCCATGGGAAAATTATTGATTTAAACTGTGGTGACGAGGCGTATTCTATTAATTTAGTTACGAGTAGAGTTTATAAAACTGTTCTCACACCCTCAAATGTATACGAGTATAAGCTGCACGTATACGACAGAATTTACAGACGTATTCAGTATTGCATTATCTTGTGTATCGATAATATTTTCGAACGTGTCACAACCTTTTAGTTGTTCGTATTGATAGTCTGCTCATACACCAAGTACTCGTGTATATGCATGTAGGTTACATACATAAACGATTCTTTTATGAGTACGCGCTGAATGTGTACATTGTACCTCTATATTGAAATTAATTTGATTATCACTGATCACTGACATTTCGTTTAACAACATGATACGCCATACACTTCAAGTGATCTCTTAATGGCGCCTTTATGAAATATTTTTATTTTACTTTCTGTGTTAAGGTTAATTACGTATTTATGGAAAACGGTCGAGATAAAAAAATTTTTTGTTCGGTTACAGTAACATTTGTGAACGGTCATGAGACGTATAGTATGCAGAAGTGTCTTTCCATAAAATATTAAATGGGCGTACAAAATCTCTTATAAAATCGTTGCTCTTAAAAGGGGTTAACGAAAACCAATAAAATTAATTATTTTTTAAAATTTGATAATTTTTATCTGTTTTAAGGTTTTTGACAGTAAAAATTATATTGATTTATGAGGTTATTGAACTTAATTAGTGTGCCATAAATCTCTGGAATTTATCGAGAGGTTCATATTTGTCTGGTGATACTCGAAGTGATTTATTATGACATGTTATGGTGCAAAACTAATTTTTACATATAATCTAGAAATATGTAGAGGGAATATTACTGACTATAGAGCGGCAACCAATGATTGAGAAATTTTGAAAATTTTAATTTTTTGTAATACTAATTATTAAATAATATAAAAGAAATCAAGATATGTGGAAAGGTTATTACTGTGAGATAGACGAACGAACACAGCTCGTCACAGTTAGTGTCTGGCTTTCACGACACTTTTATCGATCCCGGGGTTCGGGATAACAAAAATTAAATTTTCCGGGGTTTCCCGGGACCCGGGGTTTCTAAAATTCTTACATAGATCTTCAAACTTAAAGCCTGTACATATGCTGTATCTTTTCTTAAAAAAGTTAAAGGTTAAAAAGTTAAATAAGACTAAGGAAAACATAAAATATTCATAGATTTATCTGTTAAATTGGCTCTTTTCTTTGTGCAAAAAATTTGAAGAGCTAGAAAATATCCGCTCGCGGTAGACGTTGGCTGAATACTTTTTAGAGCACTAAATAATGTTTGTAAATTGGCTGTCAAATTTTCAGTTACTCTTAAATATTTGACTGTAATTATTTACAAACGGTTCAATAAATTTTCTGGTATCCTTTATTGCCGCAGCCAATCGACTATTCAATACTTTCGTATCTGGTGTTGAAATGATATGGTTGGTAGCAACAATATATAAATGTTGTAGTTCACGGGGGACTAGATTCTTTACGTGTGGAATAAAAGCTTTTTAAACAGCGTTTGCACCTTTAATTACAAATCAATTCTGATTTTCTTTTTTGAAATTTAAATTTTTATGACAAAAGTTAATATGCAAGATTTGTTTCATCGAATTGCTTAGCATGCCGAGCAGGTTTTCCGTTGATCGCGTAACATTCTCTGCACGTGGTGTTGGTTGGAGTATTTCGTGTTTTATAAAAAATGTCTTTCATATTTTCATGGGTTGGAGCATTGATTATTTCCAATTGATAGGAACTCATTCAAAGAGGTTTTTGTTTCTTTTATATTGAAACTTTTGCTATTTAACAAATCATTGTCGACTTGGATTTGTGCAAATTTCTGAATTTTGTACTGAGTAGCTAAATCAGCTACGTTTTTACCCATACCATGTATGGTCGAAAATACTTGCATGCCCAAACTATTGCAAGCCACTCTTTTTATATTGCGGAGTAGTTTGTTTCTGCAGAACCTAGTGTTCGAGATGCACATGCGATTGGTTTATCGGACCCAATTGGCCCTTGCCTGAGAATCGCCCCCAACACATCATTGGAAACATCCGTAGTAAGCACAAATGGTTTAGTAAAATCAGGAAATTGTTAACGCGGATTATTTGGTAAGATTTGTTTGAGAAGAATGTACGATTTTTGACCCTTTCTTAAGGCATAATGTCAATAGTTTTGCAAGTCAGTGCATAGTCTTTTATGTATTTGCTGTAGTGTCCTGTAATTCCAAAAAAACTTTGGATTTATTTTACTGTTTTAGGTATAGGATACTGCCGGATAGCTTCTACCTTTATGGGTTCGGTTTTACCCCATATTTTGATACTATATGACCAAGGAAGCCTATTTCCTGTTGTAAGAGGAATGTTTTGTCTGACTGTACTTTTAAATTCGCTTAACAAAGTTTACTAAATACTTTTTTGAGGTGGTACATGTGTTCTTGAACGTAATGATTAAACACTACTATATCGTCCATATAGCATAATACCTGCTTGCCTGATTCCACTGAAAACCCTGTTGTCCTGCGGGGATATTTCAATTTGGTGTAATCCACTTGCTAGGTCAATAGTTGAGAAATAAGTTGCTTTTCCCAAACTATCCAAGATGTTTGTGATATTGGGTAGCTGGTACCAATCTCCACTTTTACTACCGTCAAGACCTGCTTTCTTTGGTACCATCCAAATTGGACTGGACCAGGGAGAAAATGATGGCCTGAGTATACCATTATCTAACAGTTTTTCAATTTTATTTTTTATTTTTTATTTCAGATTTTGAATCAGAGAGTAAAATTTGATGCTTGATTTGGGTACTAAACGTTAACCTTTCTTTATCATTATAAAATATGTCCTTGATTTTTTGACACAGTGGAATTATTTTACTTTTTTCTTCATTATTTAGATGCCCTATACTTAGTGGAATTTGTAATGTTTCCATTTCTTGATTTGATCACAGGAAATTTATTTCCTCATATTTGGCATTGAATTGTTGTATGTTTAATGGTCGTAGTAATAGTAAATATAATTCCAGTGGATTGTTTGAGAAATTCGACTTCCATTAGAGATACTAGATTAGAGTGACTATATATTCCTAGATAAATGAATAAATCGTTTTGTATTTTAATTTGGTGTGTATAGAATCCTCCTGTCTTTTGGTTGACTAGTATTTATATAATTTGTTTAGTTTTTGCTTGTACCATTATTGGTGGAACGCACGACCATAATTTAAAATTAATTTGTTCAGTCGATTTTTGGTTAACTAAATGTCGCGTTTAACTCATTTAAAGTCTCGATGCCCAATAGGCCATCGTATACCTTACTGAAGTTGAATACATATATAAAGTTCTATTGGTTTATTTAACTCGTCAAATTTTTTAACCGATTTTTGTTTATGAGTTATGTCGTCTTTGTAATTGGATATAGTTAAATATGCTGGTATTACTTCTTTTGCGAAATCAGAGTGTATAAATGATTTATTTGACCCTGAATCGATTAAGAATTTGTACTGTTGTGTACCGCAGGTTAGAACTATAAACCCCAATCCGCTAGTTTTTATTAGGTTCATTGAAGCGGTAAAGTGTTTGAAAATTTTCATTCTCAACGGTTGCCTCAATGTTGAAGTTCTTTCCTCTTTCGATTTTAACTGGAGAATTGGTTTTTACATATGTATTCGGTTCTAATTTTACCTATTTATTATGGGAATTATTTCTATTGAAATAAGTGTTGGTTGTGTTGAACATGACTCAATGTCATCAACAATCAGAAAATCTCGGTCTGCTTCTAATTGAACTCCATCATTTACAATATTTACAGTTTGTTCTTTTTGAGTAATGTTGAATAATCGAACCATAAGATGTTCTCCTAATCTAAACCGAGAATTCGTTGTTTTTCGCCTCGGATAGGAAAAGCGGATTCTGGAGATATTTAAATAATGAAATCAAATCTGGACCACTTCTTTCGTGATACGTATTTTTATCGATTGCAATTTTTCCTTAGATATGTTTGAAACGTTTTCTTCTAACGATTTATAAAAAAATACTTATATTTCTTCACTCATAACTAAATTAGCGTCTCTTCTTCCAAGAGCTTCTACAGCTAATTTCACAGGTGTTAATGCATTCACTAAATAAATTATTATGGACTAATAGAAAGATTCTAACATCGTCACTATACTGTTCCAACTTTGAGATCAAGAATTAAATTTAATTCTTGACCATGTTGAACTTTGACATCATTTTGAAGAATTGCATTCTTGACTAGCGAAAATTTAAATAATTTTACTATTTTTCGAACACTTTTGCCCAGGAATGGGCAAAACAAAATCGTCAGATCCAGATGTATAAGTTGATAATCTATCTGTATTTGATTTATCAGAATTACAACTATCCTCACTATTAATCAGTTTGATTTCGTCCTTATAACTGTCGTTTACTGTTTTTTTTTATAAATAACGTGAAGCACAGCCAGGTGGATAGCGTGGTTGTAACACTGCTGGTGATGATACGGCGATGAGCGTGCGCGTTTTACCATCATGGACCATCTGTTGTTGTTGCGACGATATCATTTGGCGATAAACTAAATTCTATAAGTCTTGCGTGAGTTAAGAATCACATCAGCCGAACAAGTACCATTTATTTTAATTAATCCTAAATTATTGAAATCTCCTTCTAGTAAATGCAGATTTATATTCACTAGGAGGAGATTTAAGTTTAGCTTCATTTAGCTTCATTATGTTTCATTTTAATGAAAAGAAAAATCGTAGACTAATTTCATAACATGTTTATTGCTTTTAGGCAATGTAAATTGCCGCACACTTAGAGCTTCACGAATTAATTGACTATTGCAAATAGCGTTTATGGAAAAACCATCCACTGCAGCTAGTCTCGCGACGATTTCGGCAAGCGACTGTTTGTTTGTGTATTTTAGAATTAATGGTGGCTGCTGCAATTTAGTTTTCTTTGAGGAATTAACTCCTTCGAATTCTCGCTTATTTAAATTTATGTTGTGTATCGAAGCGTCGACTTAGTCCACTAGTTGATGACCCCTTATATCCAATTAATTTGTCGCATTTCGAACATTTTGCATGATCATTGTCAATTTTATTAAAAAAATTCCAAACCTCGGTGATTTATTTGTTTTCACTAGCCACTACCATTACGTATTATATGGTGCTATTTTATTTGCAACTACAAAAATTATTTACGATTCCAGAACGTGTGCACATATTTTATAGGTTATTCAGCAGTTTTTTGACATAATATAGAAATATAGAACTGAATGCGTTTTATGCTAAACATTAATCTACTTTTAGTTACTCAAATTAGAAATATGATAAAAAATGCAAATAAATAACATTGAGTATATATACGGCCAACACGAACGTAAATAAATAGACTACGGTTTGTATGTATGCAGGCCTATCAGACTTTTCGTAGGGTTACGTTTTTTAGGCCTCCATACATACAAACTCTATATATTGTGATATGGCCATTTAATACATAATAGCAAACAAATTATCCCGGGATTATAATTATAGATTTCTCGGGATTTATAAATTATCCAAAAATCTCGGGAAACTTATCCCGGGAAATCCCGGGAGCTACACACTAATTACAGTTTATTTTTTTTGTACCTAGCTAGGTCTCATAGATCGAGGCCGAGTTATTTTATATTCTGAATGTTTTAATGATCTCTATCCTAATTTGTGATATACGAAGCCCTCCGAAAATTTCGGTCCGTAAAACAAATTGTATTTGTATGCCAATAATTAAATTAACCCTTTATTAGGTTATGTTCGGGAATATTAGAATTGATCAGAGCGTCAACTATTTTCTATTTTGTTTGAGACCCTACAAACAGAAATTTATTAAATTTTTAGATACATGAAAGAATCGAGGTTCGGGCGGTGGTAAAACATTTGTTCTGAATTGGCTTGGCTCTTATTTATATTAAATTTGAAATGGACTCTACAGTGCGGGGTTGTTATTCATCATCATTAATGGTTAAATGTTGGGTAGCTAATTTCAAAAATACCAAGTCGTATTGGCTATCCGATGAATGAAGCTTTTCTAAACTTTGATTAGAGAAGTTTCGGTCTAATCTAAAATCATTTGATCTTTATTTTGTACTCGTAAAGGTTAATAAAGACTGAGTATACCATTATTCCCCCGATACCAAAATTTAGTTTGAACGGTGGCTATCAGCGTGCTGTCCTTCATTCGAGGGAAGGTGATGGTGTCCGTTTTCAGCCGGAACAAAAAAATATGGAGGAGTCGTATTTACCTAACTCAGTTGCATATAAAATATTACGCGGTGTCTAACAGGAAAAGATGATTTCCTTCATGCTATGAACGAGGAGGAGTATCCTTGCCGAACCTTAAACTTGATTGCAAACCGATAACTTTTTTTTTTAAATAAAAGAAATCTTAATTGCCCAGTGGATTTAATTTAATTTTCGTTGAAGGTCAATTGATACTCCTCTTTTAATTCACGCACACACCAACCCATCCACACAATTATAGTATACCATCTGCAATTTGCAAGCTCCATGTCAACCTGTACTCTGCCATGGCCGGTAGGTCGGCGCTGAATTTTGCACTCCGAGGGTCTTGATTGTGTGTATTAACATCACCTATCGTAATCGATGACGAAAATTCGCTTTGCATCCAGCCTCTGGTGGGATTCGAACCCAGTCGAAGCTTTAACCTCTGTATACCACTTGTCCGGTAATATTGATCTGATTTATGACTTAGGATTAATAAACATTTACATATTTCTAATATTATGGCTGCAAAACTCCTAGTTCGAGACCTAGGTAAGGTCTCAATGTAAGATTGTAGAGGGTCTGTTTAAATGTGAACTGACAATAGACTTATGTTTAGTGCTTCTAAATACTATGTCGATGTTTACACAGAAAACCTTATTTTGATCCTAATTGGCAGTTAACCCGAAATGAGTTAATTTAAGATTTCTGTTTTCTATCAATCGCGTTTTCATTGGGTAGGTTCAAGTCCGACAACTATCGGCATCATGATTAGTAAAACCTTGACCAATTTGGATTGAAATTTACATATAACTCAAAATATTCATAGCGTTCGCCGTGATTTTACTCTCCGTGTTTGAGCGCAGTAATGAATGAAGGTATTCCGCCCAACAAATTTTCGTGGTGGTGATACATTCTCTGAAAGATTGGGGCGTTCGTTTTCATATCGATAATGTGGATTCAAGTGTCGAGATTGATGCCGCTCCGATTAAAGAGTGCTCTGGAGTGGGGATTGAGCAGTCATCTGGATCATTCGACATAGGGCACACGTATAAGCATGCAGTGTCGTCAATTCCGCAAACGTGAGTAAAGTTTTGCCCATGATGCGGCTTAAATAAAGCTTAACCGATTTTACCTCCGCTTTCCACAAGCCGCCGAAATGCTGCAAAGCAGGATGAATGAAGTTACAGTTGGTACCATCTTGAATCAACGTTGTTTCATCGTTGGGCAATGACGAAAGCACACAACACATTTATAAATGCGCGAGCGCATCAAGGTTTTGATGCTTAGAATAAAATGTGGACCAACGTGTAGCGTTGTATGATGTGCATTTCAAATAAGTAAACTTCTAAGTTGGTCTATAGGAAGGATAATCGGATGCTCCCTTCCTGCCGACGAATGGGTTCAGAGACCGAAGTTGACTCTTGTCTAGTAGATGTTCGCCGGAATGACATCTTAATATGTCGTCAGCGTAATGAGTTTCTTGAACCAGCTTAACTCAGAACTCGAATGATCAATTGCGCTCGGTAATGAAACCTTTCGAGAACATTGCTAAGCTGAGACGCCGATGCTGGATGTGGAGAGCTGTGATACGAAATAATTTTCAAAGCAATGAACATCAAGCGACTAAGTAAACAACGTCGTTGTGAGACGTCACAGTTTCTGCATGCGTGTGGCCATTGACTGTGGTCTTCTCGGAACCAAACAGGGCCTAATAACCACAGAGGATGACTACAATCAGTAAGTTGTGCTTATAGTGTCCAAATAATTAAGTAGAAGGTAATTCAGGATTTGCGACTCCCGATTGGCCAGAAATGTCTTGCAGTGATTAGGCGTACTACGTAGTGAACCTACTTGTTAGTAGGTTCATGTGACCATTTTAACTTGTGATGCGAATTTGGCCTTGGATGTCTGAACCCATGAATTTGAAGATTACTGCGATTTGTCGAATGATTTATCCAGTGATTGATTGTGAGAGCCTTCATGGATTTAAAATTATCTCGATTAGTGGCCATTTTTAAACTATTGATTTCGGGACCGCTTCATTCTACGACACGCAGGGTACCCTCAATTATTGAAGTATGATTTTGGATGGTTCGATAGTTCTGATATAGAAGATATATAAACCGAGCGGATTAAATATGTGGAGCTGCTGTTGAATCCGAAACTATCGACTGAAGGAGACCAATGTAGTTCCAGTATTTTAACTAAATCATTCCAATTCAGCTCAAGTTAAGAGGCTGTTGGCTATTCGAGGACCAGTTCCGCAGTTCAAAGCCACCACTTCGGAGCAGTTCCACCATTTGACTTTAAACTTCGATTAAATTCACGATGTCGTCTCTCGATGCGTCTTGTGCGAGAAATGGAGCTCTGATCGGTAACTGATTCGCCGATAGCTTTCGGCAGATACGGATACGAGTAACGAAAACGAATTTATGTTTACGAAAACGGGTTAGTATTTCGAAGATGTTTTGTTGATGCTTGCTTGGGACCAATGCGAAGCTTCTGGTTTAGCGATACGACGGTTGTTATTTTGTGCCATGTATTGAATACCACGGGCACTTTGCGTTGCATTACACCGAGATGTGGGAGATAGCACGTTTGTTCTGGCGAGTTGATTTTAACCAATTTCTCCATATGACCCTTTTCTTGGTAGTCTTGTATGAACTTGTTGTATTCAAAGAGGAGTTGGTAAATCTTAGAAACCGACGTTTCATATGTTGTAGTCGAAGAACCGCATCCTCTCGTGACCGTAGGAAGGCAGAGTATGTTGTCGTAGGAAGGCAGAGTATGTTGTCGATGGTGTCATAATCTTCGATAGTTGCCGTTAACCTAGATAGTTAATTGGCTGTTTTGCACTCCTCCTTGCTGCAGAGGATGTAGCCAAGCTTTTGAAGCATTCCAATGACATCAGCTCCGAGTAAAATATCTTTCTTGTTTGGAAGATAGTAACGTGGATCAGACAATTACAACTGCTCCAAGTGTGATCATTGGTGCGTGTCAATTAGTTGGGATGACATTATGCTTGTAATATTCTCGACAACGACAACAGTAACCAAGAAGGATAATGTTGAATCGATTCGCGAGCTTAATATAAATTCGACAATTTAATGCGATATGGACCCCTCGTGTGCACTTATTCCACTTTGCGACAGTGGCTGGTCTTCTCGCTAATCTGATGCGATTAGTTCACTCTCCGAAGTTTTGTTGTAGTGACCTGAGATTGAGATGATGTTTCGACGGATGGCGACTATAGGTATTCGGATTCGAATTGTATAGTAGCGTGTAATATCTTTTGTTGCAACTCCGACACAAGCTTGATTTGCAAGGCGAAGTGTGGTTTTGCGCAGGCAATTGAAGCATAATCTCCTTTCTCGAATGAGATTTAATCTTCCCTCGAATGTAAGAGGCTTGAATTGGTCGCACTGAAAAACTTTGCTTTTCCCAATTAAATTTGACACGCGAGGATGCGAAAGTTTGAAGTGACGATGAGTGAGCGAGTTGATTGTGTGTCAGATTTGCGATGTGCCCGAGTGTGAGACGAATACAATGATGACGGAGATTAATTTTGCGACTGTGCTGAACGCAATTTTATTCTGATCGTGGAAATCATCTCCAGTAATTGCCATCGGTATGATGGATACTCTACTCAGGATAATGACATCTCCCATTGTCGATGCGTTTGTGGATCCAACTTATCGGCGACGATAATAATTAAGTTGATATCCTTTGTGGTGATCGGCACTTTTAACACTTTTAGTCTGTGAACGGTGTCGGTCGTTGCATCAAGGATCTAGCAGAAACCCACAACTGTTTCAATGATGATTGTCGATTATTATATCGATCGCGAAGAGTGCATCACACGTCCTCGTATTTATTGTTGCTGATGCTCACAGGCTGTGTCTCCAGTTAAATTCGCCTTTAGGTAGGCCTTTCGGTTGTGTATGAGGGAACGAATTTATTCTCAAGTTCAGTCCAATTAGTGTATTCGCCGTTGAAAACCAGAACTTTGATTCGAGACTACCGTATTCTTCCTCTAGTTTCTTATTACCGCACAAGGCCTCAGTCTTTCCTTGTACGTCGCAAAATTCCTTGCGATGGGACGCTACGCTGTTGATCTACTTCTGTACGAATTCGTTGTTTACTTTTGTAGATTTTTCAAAATTTGAATATATTTCCATGATGATAATTGCGTGTGATTTATAATTAAAATGGAAGCAAAACATGAAGTTATTTAAAATGCCATTCAATGCCGCAAATTCATATACCGAACGTTAAAAGAATTACAGGATACAAATACGGTAAAAACCGGGTTGCTCAAGAAGTGTGCACACGAAAAAATTAGTTAAATCTGTAGATAACGAATTCAAAGAAATCCTCTGGTTCATATAACAAAGTTAGCTGTCGGTTTGAACAAGGGACCTTAATCTTTGTATCGCATATACTCACCAAGAATCTGCATTCGAAAGCCAACAAAAAATTAGTTGATTATGTTTCTCTTTTGGTACGATGGTGATAAAATTTTATTTCCAGGTGTAAAAATGCTCTTACTACAAGACCCTCAAAACTATCAGACTGTTTGGATGTATGATCAGCTTTTTTGAAGAGCATCCCACCAAATAAATTAGCATTGGAAGGGGTTCAAAATGTTTCAGCAGTGACGGTTTGGAGAGAAATTTCAGAAAAAGGGATGCTACCTCTTTCTTTTATAGAAAGGGGTGTCAAAATAAACACCAAGTATGAAAATGTTCTTAAACAGCATTTGATTCCCTATGTCCAGGTGATGAATAGAAATGAACATTCTGCTTCCAGGAAGATAAAGCAAAACTAATTCGAGGTGGTCCGCCATGCCAATTTACCTCATTTAATACCTTCGGAAGAATGGCATGCCTCATCTCCGGACCTAAACCCTTTGTATTTCTGTTTATGGGGACATACAGAGTGGCTGATACGAAGTGTTACCAAAAAAACGCCATAGAATTTTTAATTTTTGATGTATTTTATTGAATCAAAGTAAAAATTGTTCACACATATTTAGATTTTCGAATTGCATTAGCAGTTTTCGATTTGGCCACCCTTAGCCGCGATTAGCGCCTACAAACGGCAATCACACTATTACGCTTGAATTCCATTGCGGATATTTTTTTCTGAATATTTCCCACTAAAATACTTTTGTACGCTTGTAAACAATGGAATGAACGTGTAAATTTGAGCGCTCTGTTATCACTGGTTTGACAGCAATGACAGTCTGAAGTTGGTAACACTTCGTATCAGTCACCCGGTATAGGTATGGCAAAGTTGGCGGTGCATGCAAAAAAAATTGATTGTTATGAACTGACCATTTCAACGTTCGGCTTAAACCAGATGTTGATTGTCTAAAATATTCAGATGATTTCCGTAAACACAAAGAAAATTATGTCCTATAATTTATAATATGCCTAAATACCATTTAAGCCAAACTTAATTTATAACTACAAATGTTTAATGTTGACAAAATTCTTGGAAGCCTATTCTCGTGGATAATTGGACGATATTAATTTTAAACACGATGAATAATTTAATACGATTGCATGTTAATTAATAATTAAAACCGACATGTTAATTGATCCACCCAAACAAAAAATATTTATAGCTTCGGTCTTATAGTCTCGCATATAAATTATTTCTGGATTATGTGATGTTGATGGGGATGTGCTTCATGGTTCATGCGCTATATTCATGCTTGAAAATGTTAAATGTAATTATGAGCGCGAGCTACATATATAATTGCATGGGATTTTTAATTACTCGTAATTAGTAACATCCTTATATGAGCAGTGTCTATATATAGATATAGTCCACTATTTATGCAAGATGTGGCGGTACAATATTTTTAACGGTTTTATAAAACTTCTGACCAGATTTTTTTGTTCAAACTGGCCACTTTTATATGCATTACGTAACGAAATGTAATTTTGATTTTATAAAACTTTAAATTGGTTTGGGTGTTGATAGCGCACGAGTTACACATCTTTGAGGTTAAAACGTAATTTCTACATCCATACGAATGTATACAGTTGAATTGAATTGAATTTAATGATGTACTTGCTTGAAGTGTGTGATTATAAGACATACTTAAGAGCAATACACGAAATAAGTAAGTGGATTTGGTTTGATAGAACTGTTTGTTATATTTACGATGCACAAAAAGGCGGGAAGAAATAAATTCGAATTCCCGCGTCCGAATACATATATTTGTGAATTATGGATACAAACCAGACCCTTTCAAATTTTTCATGTAAAATGTAAATACGTAAAATATTTTCCCACAGTAGGTGAAATTCTTTAAATCCACTTGACTTGTTAATACCACTTATGTGCACAAAAATATAAGCCAGACATGAAACCTGTTGATTGAATACAAACAAATACACTACAAGAAATGTAAACATGCGAGATAATTATGACCTAATTATAATTTATTTTCAATCCATTAAACACCATCATCTTGTTTAGGAAAGATGCGAGAGTATTCACTAAAACATTCCTACATGGAAAATAATTTTCCCATGATTATTCCTCTGTTTGGCTAGGAAGTAACTTTACTCTATGTACTCGTACACCGAACAGTTTACATTCTCAACAGTGTTCTCGTATACATTATTGGAGCAAAGTTTATTTTAATATTTAAAATTAATTTGTAGTCTAATGCGAACGGAAGTAATTAAAATGAAAAACAATTCTTTAGTCCAAATTTGTATGACCCTAATGCTGCACCAGCACTTGTAGCACTATCCAATGAAAATGTCGCATTTCTGTTATATTTTGTTGTATCGTATTGGGTATGATACTCGCATTTTTTACAACCCCCCAAAAACTACCCCTAAGGGGTGTAATTTAAAAAAAATATATTTTTCATCACACCACGCTTTCTGTATTTCTGTGAATTTTAGTTGTATAGTGGGGATGGTACTAGATTTTTTTTACAAATTAATTACAATAAAATGACATAATTAATTCTCTAGAAAACGAGCCCGAATGGGAAAAACCGTTTAAAATCATTGTATCGTACTGAGGACTAGAAGTTATTACAAAATAAATTACAATATTGTGGAATAGTTCAATTGCCAGAATCTGCCTCTAAAAAGTGAAGCTCTTTAAAATAAAGTTTGTCTGTAAAGATCATACCTCTTAAATTTATCAAAAAAGCCCACACCCATAAAAATCTATCAAAATTTTTCGAACTTCCTTCCTATGCAAGAATTAGGTATCCCTGAATTTATTACAACAGCCCACACCCACAAAAATCAATCGTAATGTATCGAACTTCCTTCCTATGCACGAATTAGGTATCCCTGAATTTATTACAACACCCCACACCCACAAAAATCAATCAAAATGTATCGAACTTACTTTCTATGCACGAAATTGGTATCCCTGAATTTATTTCAACAGCCCACACCTACAAAAATCTATCAAAATGTATCGAACTTCCTTCCTATGCAAGAAACAATTACTCCTGAATTTATTACAACAGCCCACACCCACAAAAGTTGGTAATAAGGGATCGAACTCCCTTCCTATGCACGAAATATTTATTACTGAATTTATTACAACAGCTCTTTGTAATTAATTCAGGAGTAATTGTTTCTTGCATAGGAAGGAAGTTCGATACATTTTGATAGATTTTTGTGGGTGTGGGCTGTTGAAATAAATTCAGGAGTAATTGTCTCTTGCATAGGAAGGAAGTTCGATACATTTTGATAAATTTTTGTGGGTGTGGGCTGTTGAAATAGATTCAGGGATACCTAATTCTTGCATAGGAAGGAAGTTCGATACATTTTGATCGACTTTATCGGTGTGAGCTGGTGTAATAAATTCAGGGATGCCTATTTCTTGCATAGGAAGGAAGTTCGATACATTTTGATTGATTTTTGTGGGTGTGGGCTGTTGTAATAAATTCAGGGGTACCTAATTCTTGCATTGGAAGGAAATTCGATACATAACGATCGGTTTTTGTGGTGTGGGCTGTTGTAATAAATTCAGGGATACCTAATTCTTGCATAGGAAGGAAATTCGATACATTTTGATAGATTTTTATGGGTGTCGGCTTTTTTGATAAATTTAAAAGGTATGACCTTTACAGACAAACTTTATTTTAAAGAGCTTCACTTTTTAGAGGCAGATTCTGGCAATTGAACTATTCCACAATATTGTAATTTATTTTGTAATAACTTCTAGTCCTCAGTACGATACAATGATTTTAAACGGTTGCTCCCATTCGGGGTAGTTTTCTAGGCGATTAATTATGCCATTTTATTGTAATTAGTTGGTAAAAAAAAATCTAGTACCATCCCCACTATACAACAAAAATTCACAGAAATACAGAAACCGTGGTGTGATGAAAAATATATTTTTTTTAAAATTACACCCCTTAGGGATAATTTTTGAGGGTTGAACTATGCCAATATGTTGTAATTAATTTGTAAACAATTACAGTACCACCCCCAGTATGATACAACAAATATTAATTGAAATGCAAAAAGCATGGTTTAACGAAAAATATGGTTTTTGAAGAATTGCACCCCTTAGGGGTATTTTTTTTGGGGTTTGTAATTTATGTTAAAAAAATTCCAGTACCATTTTCATTGGATTGTGCTACAAGTGCTGGTGTAGCATTAGGGTCATCAAATTTTTTTAAATGGTACAGGAGGGAGCCAACTAGACTATGCGTTTAGATAATTATTTTCTTTTATCTAATTCAGAATGGGTAATTGTATGGTTTAAACGCTAAAATGTCAAATTTAATTAAAAATTGCAACAAAAAAAAAAAAAATCTGACATTTGATGGACACTCTATTAAATGAGTTTTGGTAGCCCGCATTTTATGGGTTTCGAAATATTCAAAACTATTTATTAAGGTTTTTAATTAAATTAATTAATTTTTAAATATTTTTGTAAGCACAATTTATAATCTAACAAAGATGTTTATTTATATTTTAAAGGGACCGTATCGTTCCACTTACGGTCTAACTAAAATTTAATTAACTTTTAATTTTGGTGTAACATGTCAATGATTAAAATTCGTTCCGATCAATTAGTTTAACTTTATTTAGACCTTATCGGGTTTCTGGATGCTCACATTAACTTCAGATTTTATAGAGATGACGGAAAGAAGCCCCGGAAAGAAATTTATAATTGAAAGACCGAGTAGTTTTCTGTCGGACAATCGTTTCCTCAAATACGTTCAGCACCTAGATGTAAATTACATATTACGTACTGCAAAATTCAGTAATTAAAATACACTCATCCTAAGGACCATGGATAATTCATCAAATTGGGCAGTTATTCAAACTGAAATAAAATAATTTTCGTCAATCAAATTAGATTAAGTTAATTAATTATAAATATTAGATTTCGTACACTTACATTAGAATTAACATCCATGAATTTCCCATGGTTAACGTCATAATACCGTCATTCACAATTATTGTTATTTTATTGAATCATACCGGGTGACTGACACGAAGTGTTACCAACTTCAGACTGTCATTGCTGTCAAACCAGTGATGACAGAGCGCTCAAATTTACACTAATGACAGTTCATTCCATTGTTTACAAGCGTACAAAAGCAGTTTAGTGCGAATTTGGTTTTCTCCGATGAGTCACCGTTCGTTATTGAGCAATATGTAAACAAGCAAAACAACCGGATTTACTTACCCGGCCGTTCTACTGAAAATATGGACCATCAGATTGCCACTCGAGATCAAGCGCCGCCGATGGTGATGGTTTGGGCCGCCGTAACGGCCGAAAGTCTTTTACCGCTCGTTTTTTTTGGACCGTGGCATCAAGATAAATCCTCAAATTTATCGGGATCATGTGTTGGAGGGAGCGTTGAAGCCTTGGGCACAAACATATTTCGGCCGCAGAGCCTGGACATTTCAACAGGACTCGGCGCCGCATAAATCAAGATTGACTGAGAAACAACGTTCCGCAGTTCAATTCCACTGTCCAATGGCCACCAAATTCACCGAATGGAAATCCGCTAGATTTCTCGGTTTGGGGTATTTTGAAGAACAAGGTTGGGACAAAAAAATACCAAAGTGGCGATCATCTCAAGCAAGCGCTTCGCCGGGCCAAAATACCGCAGAGTCACTTTCGTGCTGCATGCAATAGTTTTGTCGGCGGTTTGAAGGCCATAATCGCGGCTAAGGGTGGCCAATTCGAAAATGCTCGCCAAAACAATGCTCAGTTCAAAACTTCGCAAATTTACAATGATTCCTGGAGGTGATATACAAGGAATGTATCTCTCATTAAACCACTCCCATTAAACCACTCACCACTCAGCCTTTCTACGATTTATTTCCGAGCACGATTCATGATTTAACGATATTGAGCTCAGTTAAAAAGTTCTTATACCTAAAGGGATCTTTAAGGGGCGAAGCTCCCGCGTATGACCTAAAGAAACATATTGTTAATTCGTTCATACGCACTTTCGTAGATCATTCACCACTCCTGACGGCAAACGCTGATGCGATGAAGCATTTAATAGATACCGCAGATGAAGTAGTACGAGGTTTAAAACCTCTTGTAAAACCTCAATAGTAAAATCTCCTGACCCTTGGTTGATTTACTGGTTGGTTACAAAATTGGACGATAAGAGCAAATGTATGTGGGCAGAAACATCAGCGGAAGTGGAACATCCAAAACTTGAAGATTTTTTCAAGTTCTTGCAAATCAGAATTAACGCTCTGGAGTCATTGAGCTCTTCGGTCAAACCGACAAATCCTAAAGGTTCTATAAAGGGGCATGCAGTCGCAAGTGAATCAACCATTTGATTTGAATGTGCTTTCTGCAATAATAAAACTCATTCCCAACTCGACTGCCCTCAGTTTAATAATTTGGATGTTAACCAACGCAGGGAATGGGTTAAAAATAATCAAAAGTGTTTTAATTGCTTAAGCCGACGACACGCAATATTAAATTGTCAATCAAGGCTCCGATGTCGAACCTGTTCCGGTAAACACAATACATTACGCCATGGCAATATCGTAGAAACCAAAGGGACGCATGAGACTAGTGAATCAAGTTCCAAGGAAGATGACTCAACCACCAGTTTAAGTTCATCCGTCGTACAAACTAATTGTGGCAAGGTGTTAAAACTTCATTCAATTCTACCAACAGCTCAAATTACAGTACTGGATTGTCATGGGAAACCTCAAAATTGCCGAGCGTTATTAGATTCAGGTTCCCAAGTTAGTTTCATTGCCGAGCCCTGTATACAAATGTTAAATTTAAAGAGATCTAATTCACGAATTTCAGTAAGTGGTCTTACTGAATAGCGGCATTTCGGTGAACATGTGGAATTCATTGCAGTTAGCAGATCCAAATTTTAACAAGCCAAGCGCAATAGATATTTTAACCGGAGCTGATCACTTCTTTTCCATTTTACTCAACGGGCGGAAACAACTTGACAAACACGGGCTCATCATGCAAAATACAATTTTTGGCTGGATAGTCTCAGGAAGAAGCACGGAAGATCAAGAAACTATGACGTCATTGTTAGCGACTAATTATTTGGAACCCGATACAGATATAGATAGAGAAATCGAGTCTGTTGGAGATGAAAGAACTGTTTTATCAACTGAAGAAAACATGTGTGAGCAACATTTACAGAGAATGTGTCGCGAACTTTGAATGAAAGGTTTGTTGTAGCCTTACCATTTAAAGAATCACCAGATGAATTAAGTAACACAATGAGCATCGCCATACAACGTCTAAGGAGCATGGAACGACGATTCGAGAGGGACAACGATTTGGAAAATTTGTATTACGAGTTCATGGATGAATACGAGCAATTGAAACGCATGGAGAAAATTCCAGAAAAGAAAATCATAGCTGATGGATACTATTTGCCACATTATAGTGTTTTAAGACCAGCTATATCCAAGAAAATACCGGAGCATATCTTCTTATTCTCAAGTGCATCCTCAATGACATCCGTTATTCTGTGAACTTGTACATGTAGAGTCATTTTCTCTATACCCGAATTGGTGTGGTGGGATTAAGCATCTCTCTTCTATTATCTCTCAGTTTTTCAAATATTTTTGATATGACCGGAAGTAGTGAAATTGGCCTATACGATTTTTTATCGTTCCTTGGTTCACCTGGTTTAGGAATTATCTATTTGAACTAATTTACGCAAAACCTTTCTCGGGAATGGCTTTTACAATCTGCCCAGTAATTAAGTCATGTCCTGGAGCTTTTATTATACTTAAGTTATTATTGATTTCAGTTTTAAGTTCCAATAAGGTCACGTGTCTTATGTTAAGATCATCTACTTTGTTTACGACCGTTGTATTTTCATTTACCATATGTCTCGGCAACGGTTGAAAAGTCTCTTCTAAATAAGCAGCAAATAGAGAGACTTCCTGTTTGTCACTATTAGCCCAGGAACCGTCATCATTTTTGGCACATGCATTTTGGTTCTTGCGAGTAATCGTTCTCCTTTAGTTCAAAGAGACCTCGAATTCACTTATTTATGCTTTCGTTCTTTATTTCCAATATTAGTTGCTTTAATTTTTTGCACAGAAAGTTGGGGATATTTTTTCCCATCCTCGGATGGGAGGCTCCTGATAATTTTTTCTAACTGATATGGTTCCCAACTAACACTCTATCTACCTGAGGTTGTGTTGAGATCGCTGGGGATATCTCAGTTGTCCTATCAATTTTTATTATATTTGGTCATAATACTAAATTGTATGAATTGTTTCCACCCCTGGATGGGGAGCTCCTGAATATTTCTTCTAATAACTATGGTTCCCTTCTAACACCTTATATGCATGAAGTTGTGTTAAGATCTCTTAGGATATCTCAGTTGGCCTAATCATTTTTATTATGTTTGGTCATAATACAAACAATTTATTAAATGTTCCCTCCCCTGGATGGGGAGCAACTGAATATATTTTTTAACTGAAAAGGCCTCCAACTAACACCCCATATGCCTGAGGTTGTGTTAATATCTCTAGGGATATCTCATGTGGTTTAAGAATTTTGTTATATTTGGTCATAATACAAAATTCTGTAAACTGTTCCCACCCCTGGATGGGGAGCTCCTGAATATTTCTTCTAATAACTATGGTCCCCTTCTAACACATCATTTACATGAGGTTGTGTTAAGATCTCTAAGGATATCTCAGGTGGTTTAAGAATTTTTGTCATATTTGGTCGTACTACAAAATCCTCTAAACTGTTCCCACCCCTGGATGGGAGGCTCCTGATAATTTTTTATAGCTGACATGGTTCCCAACTAACTCCCCATATACCTGAGGTTGTGTTAAGATCTGGGATATCTAAGTTGGCCTATCAATTTTTATTATATTTGGTCATAATACTAAATTGTATGAATTGTTTCCACCCCTGGATGGGGAGCTCCTGAATATTTCTTCTAATAACTATGATGTCCTGGATGATAAGCAACTGAATATTTCTTTAACTGACATGGTCTCCATCTAACACGCCAAATACCTGAGGTTGCGTTAAGAACTCTAGGGTTATCTCAGTATACCATTTCTAAAATAGGATTTCTAAAAATAGGAGTTCCCTGGCTCTGGAACTTGGTATTATTTTTCTAATTTTTTTATTCTTGCGTGCTAAAATTTTCCGCAGATGCATTTTTTTTTCTTCATCCGGAACAAGAAAATGAGTGCCGCACCAGAGCTAGCTGCTCAAGTGGTTGCACTAACTGATGCGGAGTAGAATCAAAGTGAAGTGGCTCGACAACTAAATTTGAGCCGATTCTTCGTTCGTCGAGTGTAGCAGAGATACGAGATTGATATTGAGAATACGAAAATGATTGAACGTGTCTCGTATGGTGGTGAATCATGCTCGTTCTGAGCAGGTATGTCACTGGAGGCGAAGACAGATCTTGTGTTCATCTCTGGCCGCCGATCAAGTAAAATGACTTCTCAACGGTACATTGTGGGAATACTCGAGGACTACGTCGTACCTTTTGCCGGGTTTATTGGTGAAAACTTATTCACCTGTTCATGCTGGATAATCCGAGACTGCATATGGCTGGTCTAGTGTACCAGTACCGTCAATAAGTGGATGTTCCTATGATAGAGGGGCCAGCTCGAAGCCTGGGCCTCAATCCCGATTGAACATTTATGAGACGAACTGAAAAATTGAGTTCGAGCCAAAATTATTGCTCCAACGAGTCTCCAGGACCTACAACAGGCCATCACAGACGAACGTGAGGCGATACTTCAAGATTTGGTTAAAACTTTGGTGAAATCATAGAAACATTGAATGTAAGCTGTTATTCGTGCTATGGGGAAGAGAATCCATCTTATTAATAAAAATATTGTTTTTGCTGATTTCCTTGTTTTAATTCGATTTTTACTAATAATTTTCGTGCTGACAAATTCACAAAAAACGTGTACTTCAGATGTTGACCTTAAAATTCACTTTGTTCGCACGGTATAAGTACAAAAAAAGTACCACTGGATAGGTGCTGAAACAGACTTTGAATCTGCATTCTAGATAATTAAACAAACATTGGATTTTTGATATTTTTGAACTTTTGCTGAAAATTGATCAATGTGCGTATTTTTTGCACCCAAGTGTATTGCCCCACCCCGTTTATCCGAGGATGAATTAAAATTTCTCCGGTTATCTCATTTGATTTCAATAATTCTTCCTTATGTAGTTCAGTGTGTAGTGTTTGTTACTAATCTGCCTCGGATACTGATTTTATAGTTATTTTTGTAAAACTTCTATAACCGCAATATTCGTGTTTGGTAATTTGGTTCGGTTTTGTTTAAAGATAACTGCAAAATAGTTAAAATAATGTAAGTTACGTTATTTCCGCTTTATACAGGTATCATTTTGATATGCACCAAGACTTAGTAAAAACTTCACACTGCTGTATAAACATGTGAAGTTTTTGCTAATTTTTTTACTAGTAAAACTTTAGCAGTAACTTCACATGCATCTGTACACTCGCTGAAGTTGATTTCTTTAACCAAATTTCGTTTCGACAATGATTTCACAACTTCGATGTCTCTATGGCCTAGAACCTTATGCCAGTAATGTATGCATCCATTTGATTCCTTTTCGACCGAGTAAACTTTGTGAGGTTCCTTTAGTCTGTAAAGTTTACCGCTGATTTCGCCAACTGCAATTTGCCGACTGTTTTCCCTTATTTCACACTTGTTGCACTTGAAATTTGCTTGAAACCATTTTTCTGTTAGCTTTTTGACTGAAAGTAAATGTCCCTTGATATCTAGCATTTGCAACACGTCTGTGATTCTTACTGGAAAACTTTGATTTTCCTCGTTCAGAAAATCGACCTTAATTGTGCCTTTACCCGCAGCTGTTAAATGTTGACCACTTGCAACGCTTACTTTATCACTACAATTCATGTCGATATTGATCCTTAGAACTGGCAATGTGACACGTGGCACCTGAATCAACAATCCAGCCATCACCTACTTGATGTGTCACAAACAGTTTTTCTGTTTCATCTCTCACTAGATTCGCCTTCTGATCACTTCCTTCCTTTTTGTTGAGTCAGGCTTTGTATTTTCGATAATCCTTTTTGATGTGACCGCTTCTTTTGCTAAAATAGCACTCAGACTTTTTATTTTTACCTTTTTGACCTTTCGTTGCTCTTGATGAGTCAACCTATGATCCATTCTTTTTTTGAATTCAGCGGGAACCTTTGATTTCACCAGTGTCAATTTACCCTCTTCTTTACCCTCGATCGCTGTTATCAAACCGTCGTAGCTTGGGGCAAAGAAGCCAGCCATGTAGCACTCATAAAAACTTCCGGACCAAAATCAGCACCAAGTACGAATAATTTTCGAAACAGCACGTTCAGGGAATTTACGTGTTTTTCCGCATCTCCGCCTTCATCAAGCCGCTGTTGCATGATTACTTTCAAAATGTGCACACGATTGCTTGACGTGTTTGATTCATACGTTACCTTAAGAATTCTCCATGCACTTCTTGCTGAATCTGCACCGATAATGTGATGAATTTGATCGTCTTCTACGATTGATGCGATTGTTGAATGTGACTTTTCATCATTTGCTGTCCACGCTGCTGTAACTGGTGATGGTTGTACCTCATTGATGACTGCCAATAAGCCTTTTTCCTTAAGAAGCATTTCCATTTTGTATTTCCACACAAAATAATTTGTTCCGTTTAGCTTTGAAATGCTGTATTTTGACTCAGCTGACGCCATCTTTTACCGTATGTGAATTTCAGAACACCGAAAATCAATTTATCCAATTAATCTGCCTTATCTGCCTTATCTAATTAATCTGCCTATTTTAATTATAAAAGTGAAGTTAGCTACAAAAGTCAAATACAATAAATGTTGGAAATGATTCAATGCTTATTTCCAATAAAAACTACATACGTTACCTTAGATTTCTTGACATGCAACTGTTTTTTTGAAGGCAAGCACAAATTTTTCGGGACTTTTGCTACACTCAATTTAATCTACAATTATCATTATTGACTAGAGCCAAAGGGTGTTTCCTAAAATTGTTCACTTTTCTGGTTCGGATTTTTTTTTTATAGATTTAGCCATTTTACCTAAATGAAATTTAATAAAACAAATTATTTTAAGGTTACTCCTTGAATCAATCGATAACGTAACATTATCTGAGTTTATGATGAAATGAGACAAAGTGTCTTTGTAGTAATTGTTTGCTGACAGTTGAAATCTGAATTACCCAGCTCTAAAGAATGATATTTATGATTTCGTACACATAATTTTCAAGGTCCACTTTTATGTTAGCACCATATAGGAAGTTTTGCAACATACATGAATGGAAAGACTAAGTCATGTCGGTGTATCAAATTACATTTTTATTAGAACTCTTAGTCTTTATATAATTTAATTGTCTTTAATAAAGTGGCAAGCACAACATATATTGTGTGCGCTCTGTAAATATTTTGATCGCAAAAATTAACTTTTGATTTTAAGTATTTTGTGGGTCAATTATTTATGTTATTTTGTTAACCTAATATGTACGACAACTTAATACATCCATATGTTTGCTTTATTTACAGTGTTCGGCGGGATGCAAATCTTGGGAGGAAGCGGTTGATGCATCGTGTGAATCAGTCTGTGTAAGTACAAAAAAAAATTTAAAATTGATTTGTGATATAAAATTTTAATTTTAATCGTTTTACGAATAAATACCAGAACGTGCCAGAAATAATAAAGCCAAAAGACCTATTTTGTGTGATGGGATGTAATGATGGTATACAAAATTACTTTAAATGGATTCGAAGTGAGTTTATAGAAATCACTAAATAAACGGTTGCGTATAGTTGCGTTATACTAATAATTATTTTTAATTGCGTGTATATCGGTATAGACGAAATTGGAGTACCAACGGCGCCCGCACTCGTAGCTGATTCATTAACAGCCACATCGCTATCACTCGAATGGAAAGTGCCACCGAAATTTATTCAATTGTCACGCGGAAAACCGTATAAACATCGAAGCTATTTGGTACAGTGGCGTTATGAAGAGGGCGCAAACAGTTGGAAATATTTTCGAAATGAGAGTATGGGAAGTAATTCGACGATACGCGTCGATAATTTACAACCATATACACGATACAGAGTAAGAAATCTACATCATCAATGTGCTGTGTACTTTTACATATAATGCGATATTATATAATTTTATAGTTTCGGATCGCCCTATTACTATCATCCACTCATGACGAACAACTAGTGTCAGCCGAAAGTGTTGTAATTGGTACATTGGCAGAGGGCCTACCACATTCACCACCCGCAATTGTAAGAGCTGTTGCACTTGATCATACACGAATATCAGTTTCATGGGAACCGGGTCCATTTCCGAATGGTCCAATACTTTCATATGTGCTGCAGATCACTGATTTAATTGAAGATCGTACCGCATTAAAGGTTCATAAGATGTTTTTTTTAGCTATCTCGTGTGATTTTCTTTCTCTTTTAAATTATTAACTTTCTAAAGCTTTCTTAAAAATCGATTAAATTTTTAGATGTGTGTAGTTCTATATTAGATCTGATCATCGGGTGGTTATTAATGCATGAAGTTTGTTACTGTATATAACATCACCGCATCTCTATATAAAAGACCGACATATTTGAACTGCACACCTCTATTATATAGCAATAAATTAATTAAATTTTTATTGCGAGCAATTGATCTGCAATGGCACTCGATTAATTTGTATTAGTTTTATACCATTCTACAGTAGATATTGCATGTTAGAGTTTTAATATTGATTGGTCGTTAAATAACCGATACTTATAAAGGGTGTCCCAATCAGAAGTTCAGATTTAAAAATTTAATAAAACAAAAACGGCTTAATATATTTTCAAATTTATTTGAAAGTACAATCCTCCTGGTTATTTATGGGAAATGATTTCATTCACATGGGAGCCGCGGCTGGCTTTGGCGTACTCCATTCGGTCGATCCAATTTCTGAGCACATTTTGGATTCTGTGCGGATCTATTTCGCCAATGGTTGCTTTAATATTGGCTTTCAAATGCTCAATTGTTTGTGGATTGTCGGTATAACACTTGTCCTTCACGGTACTCCGAATGGAGTAGCCGCGGCTCCCATTTGAATGTAATCATTTTCCATAAATAACCAGGAGGATTGCACGAGCAAAAAAAAATAAATTTGGAAACTTATTAAGCCGTTTTTGGTTTTATTAAATTTTTAAATCTGAACTTCTTATTGGGACACCCTTTATGTTGCATTTGTTTGCATGATTTTGCTGTACAGTATTTTAATCGTGTATAAAAATCACAAATTGAAAAATATAACTATAACTTGTCATCGTGATCATCATTATGAGCATCATGATTACTAACACAAATAACTCGCGCTGAATAAGCAAACTGTTTCTTCCTACTTTCAATTTAAAATAATTTCCTGCTACTACTAATCTTCTTCATGATTTTATCGCATTGTTTTATCAACACTTTTTATAGAAATACAGTGGCAGGGCTAAACTGGTGGGATATCGACCCGAAATTGATTTAAATTATACACCTATTCAAATTACGAAGAGTCATATATACAAAACTATCTTGACCCTAAATTTTTAAATAAAAATCACTCAAAAAATTGTTTGAAACCGGAGAAAATGGTAAATGCGTGTACTCGAGAAAGAAATTTTGTCAAAAAACATCTTTTTGCAAAATTTTTAGCAAATAAAACACTCAGCGATAAGTTACAAATTTTATTTTCCAACACCTTTAACTTCTTCAGCAATCCTCACTAATTCACTTTAACTACTTACTTTTGCATTTGCTTTTTTTTTATTTACGTCATCAATTCCCTTAATTTGACGAATAACGCTGTTATTAGTTCCAGTAATTTCCATGATGACTGTCGCCGCCGTTTATAATTGCTCTCGTTATTTCCCTATTCCTCTGAACTTAGAATGCCATTCTAAAATCCAATTCCCAGTCAGCATTGGAGGAGTACTTGATCTGACAACATCGATGATGTTAAGAACAATAATCACTTAGTAAAACTAAAGTCTCCAGCTGGGTTCGAAGCACGACCTTTGGATTGATAACGGTTTGTGCTATATAAAGGGTGTTTTTTAAGCCCGATAAAACTTGAAATTGTAAAAAATAACACAAAAAATTAAATTGTAATCAAAAATTATTCGAAATGGGCACCGCGGCTCTTCTTGACGAAACACATTCTGGACGTCCAATTTTGGGCCACTGTTTCGAGCACTGCTGGCCGTATGTCACGAATAACACGAACAATATTGGCCTCCAAGGCGTCAATTGTTGCTGGTTTATCACGGATGTAGCCCAAGATCTTTGCGCAAAATTGTCCATGTAGTGGACGGACCGAGCCCCAATTTCTGCGAACGACGAGGAATCGATAAATTTGGTTTCTCTTCCACACTTTCAATTACAGCGGCGATAGTCTCTTCAGATCGCACATTCTTTCGATGTATTGATGTTATTGCATCCTCTAGAGTATGTAGTACGAAATCTAACCACCGTCTAGATGGACGATTATGTGTTCGATTATGACGTTTATAAGTTGCGCGAATCGACGACTGATTTTCAAAGTAAATTTTAATAGTTTCGTAGCGTTGTTCACGCGTGAGTCTATTCATGATGGTTTGCCAGAGTATACTGAGATCTGCCAGGGTATATTTTACATAAAAATTTAATTTTTTGTGTTATTTTTTACAATTTCAATTTCTATCAGGCTTAAAAAACACCCATCATAACTTTACCACTCGACAACTGAGTGAAAAAGGAAGTATTAATTGTCCAATGGATTTAATATCCTTTGAAGGTCAATTAATATCCCCCTTATCATTCACGCACACACCACCCACCCATTCACACAATTACTGTATACCACCTGCAACACTGCAAGCTTCATGTCAACCTGTCACTGACATAGATGGTGGGTCGGCGCTGAATTCTGCACTCCAACAGAGGTTCTGAGTTATGTTTTTTAACATCACCGATCATATTCGATGACGAAAATTCGGTTTGCATCCAGACTCTGGTGGGATTCGAACCCAGTACCTCCCGGTCCAGGTGCCGAAGCTCTAACCACTGCATCACTTGTCCCACTTGTCCTTACTTTGTCCTTGCTGCCAATCTATTTTTGTAAACCGTGAAGAATCGGAGCAGATGGATTCATGACAGACTACTTCCAACCAATTCCATTAAACAACTTTTGGCATTGGTATTGATACACTTACTGACAGAAGTCTTAAAAGACCTAATTGGATCCCTGCCAAGCTCTATTGTTTTGCTTTCTGTAATAAGAGCACTTTCCAATGATCTGACGTGGTGAAAATTAAATCTATCGTGTAACACCTTTCAGTCCCATCCCCTTCTTGACACTCTCGCCAAGGAGTGGAATATATCAGTGTTGTGCCGTATTCTCTACACCGCGTAGGTAATTAGTATTCTAGATGTGTAGAGAATATATGTATATAATTAAAAAATGACGTCGACAATGTAGAAAATGTAGACAATGTCGAAAATTATTATTTCTGTTAGAAATCAGCATAGATATAATTTAGCGGGCTTAGTACAATTTTAGGAATATTCCAAAAAATAAAAACCTATGTTAATATGTAGGACTGCACGTTAAACTTTTAAACCAAACTTAGAGCTGTCAAAATAAACCACTTAAATAGTCCAATATTTTTATGAATCTTGTAAATCAAATGTGCAACCGCCATGTGACCGCCATATGTGTATGGCCACATTTTTGCTTAAGAAATGACACAGTATAATTTTTAAAGATGTGCTTAGAGACGTTGAATAGAGAATTTCTTTCAGATCTGCGAATTTAGCCTCATACGACGTTATGATTCTCGATGAGCCGATACGTAACCACATTTTATTTGGTCTCGTTAAAATATATCTTGATGGACTTGATTTCAACTAAATAGTTTGAGTATGTTCCGATTTTTCGGGTCCTTTGACTAGCTACTAGGGGAACTGGGATTAAAGTTAAGTAAACTGCCTGTGTATGCTTATTTGCCGATATGCAAATCACGCGAGATTCTGATGCCGTAGAATTCGAGTGATATACGAGAAACAATTTTTGAACCGAATTCATCTAAAATATTCAACAGATTCGTAAATGGACTGGAATCGATACATGTTTGTATGGAAAAATTATCCAGCGCCACTTTTAGTGGTAGCGATCCGAAAAATTTTCAATGCACCAAATTAAAAATAAAAGAAGATTGGCGGAAAAAAACTCGAATTAGGACAAAGGACAGACAAAGAACAGACTTTTGTTGGAATTTTTTGATCAGGGACCTTCGAACGTCGAGAAAATTCGTTTTGAACCAGGGCCAATTTTATCAGGATTAAAATAACTTGACCTTGACAGATCGAAGTCAAAATAACAAAAAAAAGTTATAATCTACATTGTCTACAAATATTCTACATACTCTACGCATTGTCGACATTTTATACGCCAAATTAATTGTGTTCGTTATTTTCGACACCAACATGTTGACAATTTATTATCGAACATGTTTTAATCTTGCTTCCTTCCCAATTGATCACCCTTACAAGATCATTAAATCGAGAATATCCATTATTGTGTGTCAAGCAAAGGTTCTTGCAAAGGTTCTTCAAAGCAAAGGTAACCCCCGAAGAAATTATAATTTGTCAACACGAGTATAATGCTTTACGATAGCAAGTAGATGGAGTACCCTGTAAGTTTATTGGACACACTCACCAACTGGTTCGATTAAAATAACACAACAACAACTGAATAAGAATTACTCCATGGTCGCGTAGGCAACCCCAGTTTTGAGATCATAAAATGCTGGCTAGAAATTTGTAATTTCTTTATGAGACATTTTTAAACGGCTTTCCGTTGAGTTCAATTCAAATTGTTGTCAAAAGATCTTGACTAAATTCCACTCAAGTAAAATTTCTGAAGTTGACTTATTGCTTTAAAGTATAAAAATAAACCTTTTTTCTTTTATTATAGAAGGATATTGGAAATTTATCTGGTGTTTGTTACACTGACTCACGGAACCATGCTTCTTCTTTTTGTTTTCCAGCCCAGAAAGTTATTCAAAATATACTTGATTAACAGAAACTCTAAAAATAAATATTGGCCAACAAACACAAAAATACCGAAAGTGTTTTATTGCAATCCTACTTAATTCAAACTTATTCACGCTAGTTTTTGCAGAACCACTCAAAACAATTTAAAATTTTCACTTAAACTTTGACTAACTGTTTATTTTAATTCCCATGTACAAATTGAATTAATGGTTTTATGAATGAGTATATAGGACTTTTAAATATTGTCTGACATGAAACTTTGTTCGACCTAAATTACAATTCAGCTCAAACTGTATCAAAGAAAAGTTTCAACGAGTATGAGGTTAAAATTCACTCAAAAGAATTTTAGATTTTAATTCAAGCTGGTATATTTTCCACTATGTTGTGTCATGTTGCTGCATGTTGCACACTCTCACGTGTACCATGTTGCACCATGTTTCTTGTTTGGCATTATGTTTCATCATATTGTGGAATGTTGCGCCATGTTGCACGATGTTGGGTTTGTTGAGTTAAGGTTGCACGTTGTATGGTTTAACGCGTCATTTTCAAAAGGTCGGTTTGAAAACGGAGAGACACAATCGAAAAATTTTAAATTTTAAAAAATATCACTCAATTTGAAAATATCACTCAAAATTATTTTTTCAAACGCAATTCAAATACATTCTAAGTATTCTCAATCCCACAAATTGTGTAAAAAAAAACTTAATACAATTTTGTTTCAAATTTCTCTTAAATTATATCTACTCGTGAAGAAGTTTGAGTATCCCAAGAGTGAAACTGGTTTGGCTACCAATTTACTTGTACAAGTTGCTTTCATGGTGTGAAACCAATATTCAAAACTTTTAAATATTATTTTCAAATTGTGTCTGAAATCAAACTTGCCTTATTCAAACTCGTCACATATCTGTTTTAGAAAATTCTTTCAAAAGAAGTAAGGTGTTGAGTGAAATTTATTTTGATTTTATTTGTACAAATATGGAATAGAATCAATAACCTAAATCTTTTAAATATTATTTTCAAATGGTGTGTGAATTTATAAAAGTTATTAAAATAATTTCAAATATCACTCGGATTGTGAATATAAAAGAGTTAGAGAAGTAAGAACAATATAAATAATATTATGATATTTTAGTCTAATCATGTCTATAATCTTGTTTCAATTTTATTCTAACTTAACCACGTGCTTTTTGAAAAATGACTCAAATATTTAAAAAAAATCACTCAAACTTTGAGTGGAAGTTTATTTTATATTGTGTCTGAAATTAAACGTCATTCAATTTTCTGAGTAAAACATTCACTCTAAAAGCGAATTGGAGTTCTAACTTTCATAAATTCTAACAGTTTAGAAATTTTACTCGAAACAATTTAAGTTTTAAACTCAAATTTTGACAGGAATACAATTTGGCACTATTATTACTCCAAAGGTAAATTTGAATAACAATTTTGGGTAACAACAGTTTTTGAAAAATACTCTCAACCCAATAGGATTTTTTTTTCAATTTTGAGTGAAAGTTTAGTACGAACACCTTATTGTGCTTAAAATGCCAAATTATTGGAATTACCGTCTAATTTCCCTCAAACAAGATCTATAAACAATTTAAATTTGTATTCAAATTTTGATTGAAAATTATTTTGGATTTTTTTGTACAAATTGTATTCTTGGTTTCGGAGTTATTCGAAAAAGTTTATAAAAATCACTCAAAACAGTTTAGGTATTTCACTCAAATTTTGAATAAAAGTTGTTAAATTTCACTCTAATTATATCTATGATAGGTTTAGAGGAGTATTAAATTATCATCCAACAAATAAATTTGTGTCACAACTTTATTCAAATTTTTACAATGTTTTGGAAAATTTTTTCAAAGAAAGGAAAATGTTCGCTAAAATTTTGAGTGAAATTCATTTTGAATTTATACTTGTACAATCTGTGTCCAATCTGTTTAGAAGAATTTATAAATAGTATTTCAAATTTTACTCATGGAAGATTTGAAAGACTATGAACTTACCATCCAAAAGGTTGTGTTCATGAGCGTAAGTGTTCATGATTTAGAACCAAAGTATTATTTTTAAATCACTCAAAACATTAAAAAAGTTTGCTCTTGTTTAAGTGAAAGTTTATTTTGACGTTTAAATATAAAGTTTGCAGCTCCCAAATCCAAATCTAAATAATTGAGCTAAAGTTTTTGGTACATTGAAAAGGTGAGTTGGTCGCTACCTCCAAGATCTGCAAATATTGTTGCATTTGGCAGTAGTTAAATAAAATAACAAAAATGTGTATTCTTTTAGAACACCAACCAATATTAGTTTTGTAAAAATATGCTTGAGTTTTATTTATATTTACATTTGAGTTAAATTGCACTTAATCTATTAACTAAAAAAGTTTCTACCTAGTCATAAACTAATCTTGGATTTTGCATGCTGGTAAATTATTTTGTATTCAAAGCTCATCCTATTAAGATTGATCTCGGTAAAAAATTATTCAATATTCCAAAGGAAATACCAGCATACGACAATAACAAGTATTATATATTTGGAAAATTGCGACCGGTGCGCAGTTATAACGTTTCGGTTCAAGTACGAAATCCAGTAGGAGAAGGTCCGGCTGCGTCAACAATAGTGAACACAATGATGCAACCAGAGAGTAAGTTAGATCGATTCTATCATCGACGAATTTACATAAATTTTTGGTGATTACAGTAAAAGATGACGAAACACAACCTACGTTGCTACTTGGGTCTGAATACACCATATTCAAGCAGGGTTTTGATTTTTTGGCCGAATCGCCACAAGACATTTACACAAGTAAATATAGAATAACCGGAATGTCGATTCATATCAAGAAGAAATTATTATTTGTCGCTGATGAAACTGGACACATTTACCGGTAAACATTTCTATAAACATTATTTGTAATCGATCTGTATAACTAACCTGATTCTATACTACTGCAGTACATCATTGGAGGGGAACTCCGAAAAACATGCCATAATGAGTCCCACAACGGGTGAAAATTTTAGACCACTTTTGCTGTCGACCGACTGGCTAAATAACCATATTTATATTTTGGCTGAAATCGCGCACACGGCAAACACGAAAGTTTGGCAAATCTCCCGTTGCGATCTTCATGGCCACGGGTTAACGATCGCAATTGCTGGTCTGCATAGTTGTCCTAAACATATTGAGGTTGATCCTTATAACGGTTATCTATTTTGGTTGATAAGTGATCCATTGGATGGGGGACTATTTCAACTTGATTTATCCGATATATCGAATGGAGTAAAACATGAAATTGTTCCAATAGTTCTAAAAAGAGGAAATAATTTTGGCGCATTTACAGTGGACCATACAAAATTTCGTATACTATTGCCGTTCGAACCAAATAACGAGAATAATACTGTACTCGCTGTAATGCTGGATGGTAAAGATGAGGAGAATTTCCGTAAAAATACACAAAAACCCCGATTCCATGAAGTAAAATCTATAACACACGCTAACGGATTATTTTACTGGACAAATGGGGCTGAAGTGCTAACGGAAGAATATCACCTAACACAGAATACATATTATCATAACGCATATCCTGATTTATCAAATCGTACATTTGTCGCTGTTGCTGTTATTTTATCGTCGGCTCAACCCATTCCAATACCATTAAATCCACCGCACAACATACAGGCTTTACTGAGTTCTAATAAAGGCAAAGTATCATGGCAAGTACCTCATTTGTTTGCGTACAAAGGAAAAGGGGCGTGGCAAGAATGGAACTACGAACTAGAGGTCATAGAGGACGATACAAACACGACTATAATAGAGAAACATATTCGTAGCACGTCACACACAGTTCGAAATTTACGTGAAAATACGAATTATACGTTTCGAGCTTCTGCCTACACGTCGGAGGGTAAAGGTCCGAAAAGTGCCGAATTTAAAACCACAACATTAAAATCTTCTCACAATCGGTCTTTGATATGGTCATCGAACGAAGGTTTACTTAAAAGTGATGTAATCGGTGAACACATCGAAGTACTGATTTCGCCCATTGACCTATGCGGTAACGTTACTGATATGGCGTGGTATGAGGACACCATATTCGTTGTGTCAAATGATTCGATTAAAATGTATAATCAAACGTCCAAAACACTTGTTCAGTTTGGTGACCCGGAGGTGAAAGTCGACAGTATTGCAATCGACTGGATTGGTAAACGGTTATATTGGTCGAACAAAGCACCAGCGTATCTCAGCCGAGGTGCAATTACCGGAGATAGTATTGAACGATACATAATGTACTCAACATCACACATCATTGAACTTAAAGTGGACTCGGTAAATGCGGATTTGTATTACTCGACTGGGCTTGCGGTTGAAACATGTCGATTAAACGGGCGGCACTGTCGTACTTACTACAGCAATCAATTATATTCAGGAAAACAGGTGAGCGGCGTAACTCTAGATTTTGAATATGAAATTATTTATTGGATTGTACGCGGGTTCGAGCAGTCCAGTTTACTGAGCGCCCCAATGTCACGAAAGTGGGACGGTTTCTCAAGCATTAAAGAAATTATAATGAAGGAGGTATCACTCGAGGGCCCATTGATTCATTTTAGTAATCGACTGTTATGGTTGCAAAACGATCGAACCGCAATTATTGGAAATCTCACCGGACGAAATTTAGCTGTCATTCAAAATTCTAAACTTAGTGGGCTGCATACGATTGGCGTAATTGATCCGCTTCATCGACATACAAAAAATCACAGCCAAATACATTGGAATGTTATTCCAGATTCGATTAAAAACTCATCGATAGCAATTCGAGGAACATGGCGGTCGTTTAACATTACTTGGGAACCGGTACGCAATCTGAATCGGGTTAAAATATTTTACGAATTAGTAATACGGATTAATCGCGAAATGAAAGAGGATACGATCGAAACCGAACATCCGTTTTATCATTTCTCGATTCGTAATATACATCCGTATACGCCACTAGATGTAACAATGCGTGCATTTACGTACTGGGGTTCATCACCATCGGTTAGAATGCAATTACATTCACCGGCTGCCGCGCCATCAGAACCAGCAAAATTCCGAGTATTCCTAAATCATATTCATGAACCATTCCGAGATAATTTAAAAATTGAAGCCACTCTCCGATGGACAGTACCATTAGAACCAAATGGTCCTATTCTAAGTTATAAAGTATTTTGTTGGTATGAGGAGGAGAACATAAATGAAACCGTTTATGATGGTTTCGAAATTGTATCGAGCGCTCATCAATTTGTAATGCCAAATTTGGTACAAAACGTGACGTACTGGTTCCGATTGCAGGCCCGCACTGGTGTAGGGAGTGGTGAAATGACCGATTCGGTCATCATTCATACAACAATTGAAATTCCAGTGCCAAAATTATTGGTGGCTAAAGGAAATCAAATCATCGAGCTGGATCTCGATTTGAATGATGAAACAGTTTTGTGGACCGGCAATGTCCCCGCTACTCATATGGCATTTATACAACGTGAGAAACGTGTCTTCTGGATAAATGAGAACAACGAAGTATACCAATTGATACGTGGTCGGTCATATAACGATACGCAAGTTTATAAATTAATAACGCTTACATCGAAGGCCCTCTCGTTATCGGTGGATTGGATTGAACGAATTATTTATTGGTCACAGGTTACCAAAACCGGAAGTTCGTTGTATAGTCTGAACATAAACGTAATCACCGACAGTAATAAATTACAAATCAAACACGACGAAATACTTAAAACCACCGGATACATTTACAGTCTTCAGATTACGCCGCAAGACAAACAATTTTATTGGATTGAAACGAAAAAATTAAATTCGTATCACGGTGAAATAAAAACGTATAATCTCGAAGCGCAGCGGGCCGAGAATTTTTTTGAAAAAAGACCACGAGAACTGTGCCTAAATCAAACCATAGTTCTAGTAAATCGACAAATGACCATTGATTTCTCGCACACCAATCACCAGCGACTCTTGTGGATTGAACAATTTTCCGGCATTTATTCATTCGATTTGCAACACGAAACATGCATAGCGACGAATTTGACATTTCCACAGTCGGCAGATAGTTTTGTTAAGGATGGTGGACGATTTTATTGGACAAGCAACAATACAATTTGGGCGTATAGTTTTCGCGAGGGTCTCGAGTACCATATGAATGTGACGGGGATTAAAAATATAATGGCGTACTCGCAACAGTACTATCCAAATTCGAAATGTTTGTATCCGGTGCAAAAACCAAAAGATCGAAACTATACAGTGGAATTGGTGAAGCGCGAACAAGAGAGATTAATTCTTAAACTACCGGCGCCTGAAGTACATTCGAGCTGTACATATCGTCCGTGGATCGTTAAATATACTGTGCTCTATAAATTATACCAACCCGATGATGAGCGATGCAATTGGACCCTCTGCGATATTATTGAGACGTATAACAATACGCTGGTCTTGGACCGCTTGAGGCCGTACAAAAATTATCAATTTTCAGTTGGTATCAACACATATTACGGTGAAATTATGCATTATCGAACGGATTTTGGACCCGTTATTGTTTATCGAACGGCGCCAGGTGCACCGTCCAAACCGAATAATGTAACGGCTGAAGCGATTAGCCCTACCGAGGCGGTGATCAAATGGGCACCGCCTGATGAAATAAATTCCGAAATGATTTGGTATGAAGTACATTGGCAGAATGTAAACAAGAAAAATGATTTTGTTAATCACCAACACCATTTGGTCACGGATACAAGTATCCGGAATAACAATGAAATTTCGATTATAAGCAGAAACCTCACAAATTTGTTTCCAAGCGAGAACTACAAGTTATGGGTAAAAGCATTCAGCACGAACGAATCCTTCTCAGAAAGTAAATCCGTATCAATTATGACATTCTCGGAACCTGACAACATTACCTTAATTAATAGGACATCGTACAGCTTGAATATAAGTTGGAATCCTCCGACAAATGTAACCCGCTATATACTCCAGTATATCGATCCACCAAATGGCTATAATGCATCCGTTGTCTACGATACATTTGATCGAAATGATGAGCAATCGGGCATCAAAGAGTTTTGGATTGAGAATTTAGAACCTAAGACCCGGTATAAATTTTTCGCCCACATTTATTATCCGAAACGTGAAACACCCTACATTTGGCCGGTGCATTCAAAATTTGTTTACGAAACGAATGGAGATCGACCAACACCGCCAGGGAAACCGCTAGTTAAACACGTAAGCGGAGATGTATACCAAGTATCGTGGGAGCCATCTAAAGAAAACGGTGCCATAATTGAAGAATACTGCCTCGAGGGCCGATTACAATTACAACACGAACTAAGTCATAATCGTATTGCACGTTCAGCAAATAATTTATTAAATACAACCGAAGCCGGCCTACAAATCGTCGATGAACCCGAACCAATGCCATCAACATGGAAACTTTTTTATAACGGATCGGACACAAATTATTTGATCAAAGAACTGAACGTGTTAAATTTGTATACGTTTCGTGTTAAATCACGAAATGCATACGGTTGGAGTTTGTACAGTTCCGAAAATGATCCTATCGTTGAACCGTATACGATCGGAAAAGCTAGATTTATGTTCGATTTACCAATGATCGTTTTATTTTCCGCATTTGGTTTCACGATCATTGCGACGATCGTGTGCATTTTTATTGTACATTGCCGCATGACGCATAAGCAACGACTTTATAAAAGTGCTGGCCAGGTACCAGACGTCGAATTAGCAACGTTGCGTAACATGCCGCGAAATAATAACTTCATTGAAACATCAAATATGTTGTATAGTACAGGGCCGCTAAACGATGATGATATTGCGGCACTGCCACAAATAAAGAGGGAACAAATAACGATTCGAGAGTTTTTGGGGAGCGGTGCTTTTGGTGAAGTTTACGAAGGGTGTGTTGTAAATGTTGGTTTCGATGTGGAACTTCGGGTAGCAATAAAAACATTACGGAAGGGGGCGAATGATCAGGAAAAATCGGACTTTTTGAAGGAAGCACAACTTATGAGTAATTTTAAACACGACCATATATTGCGCTTAATCGGCGTGTGCCTGAATAACGATACGCCGTATATTATAATGGAGCTAATGCAGGGAGGAGATCTACTTAGCTATTTACGACAATGTAGACCCACATTTGATACACCGTCGTCTCTGACATTATTTGATTTGATTTCAATGTGTGTTGATGTGGCGGCCGGTTGTCGCTACTTAGAAGAAATGCATTTTGTGCATCGTGACCTGGCTTGCCGAAATTGTCTGGTCTCGTCCACTGATCCTCTTAATCGTCTTGTTAAAATCGGAGATTTTGGATTGGCTCGAGATATTTATAAAAACGATTACTACCGAAATAATGGGGGGCTGCTGCCCGTGCGTTGGATGGCACCAGAAAGCTTAATTGATGGCGTATTCTCATCGCAGTCGGATATTTGGTCGTTTGGTGTGTTGTGCTGGGAAATTATGACACTGGGACAGCAGCCTTATCCGGCTCGGCACAATGTAGAAGTTTTGAATTATGTTAAACGTGGTGGCCGGCCGAAACGACCGACTGGTTGTCCGGATGCATTGTAAGTTTTATATAGTTAGTTTTGATATTCATCAAAGAGGATTTTATTTCATTATTGTTTCTTTTTGCAGGTATCAAATTATGTTACGGTGCTGGCATCATGAGGCTGACGCACGGCCTACGTTCCGCCATTGTTTAGACTCACTCAACGAGCTAAAATCACGTTCGAATAGTGGAACCGTTATAACTTTGCAATATTCGGAATGGGAACCTAGTGGTAAGTGGTTCTATTATACTTGTAAACTACTTCAGTTTCAATGCAAACTTGCAAAACTTTATGTTTGAAATGAGAATAAATTCTAAATTTAAGTTTCCTGTATTTATTGTTCTGATTTCTCACTATTAGGAAAACAAATTGTTTTATTTTAAATTCAAACATTTTGACTTGAGAAAAAATTCTCATTTTAAGAAACTATATATTCAATGCAAGAAACAATATATTTTGGATTGAGATAAAATTCTCAATATAAGAAAATATTTTTTTTTAATTTATACTAGATTTAAAAATAAGTTAAACTTTTTATTCAAGGATCAAAAATGAATTTTTAGTTAGATTTAGCCATTCGGCTAAAACTTTAGAACTGAATCTAAATTCAATAATTATTTTGACCTTCAGTCATAGATGTGAAACGAAGCCTCTTTAGTACTTTTTTAATTGTGTGTAGAGATTGAACATAATTTTTAAATTAATAAACACTTAATTTTCCGCAGGTATTCTAAAATTCACAAATACCGATCAATTGGAAACTCAACCTGTGCTGGTCACACCCACCTCATCAAGTAGTACAACAGCAAGAGTTCCTAAGTACCTGGAACTTTTATCATCTGCCGAAGATGAAGAATTAGAGCATACCACCAGTTTGATAATAACACCGACGAGTGATGACATACCAGATGCTTGTGTCGGCGATGGTTACGAAATGCCAAATCTCAATGTTTGTGTTGTGAATCATAATAACAATGATATTAGTTTAAGTAATAATAACAATAATAATAAAAGTGGTAGTAATTATAGTAAAATAGTAAACAGAACACTATCTAATTCGTCAACAGTTAGTGACCGAAGTATTTGTAGCAATAGCATTAAATCATTAAATAGTAACAAACGTAGTTCAATAGATAATACAATTATTGAAGTTGTACTCCCATCAAGTAGTCAGGATGAATGTACAAGCTCGGTAGGTAGCAGTAAACAACAAATAGAACCTGTGATCACCGTCGCAGTAATAGAAGTAAATTCTGAATAGTGATTTGGATCGACATGGATTCAATTAACAGATAATTTTTTTTAACGTACATTCCAATGCAAATTTTTAAACCGAAAATTATTTAAAAATAATATTCTCGTGAGAAACTAGTGATAAACGTATATATAAAATAAACCAATGACGTAATAAAGATAATTTTAAGTGAAAACAATTTTATTATAAAATTCTATGAATTTTAACTGAACAAAAAACCGTGCGAATCTATAGACTAGATTTTACTAAGACCCCCCTACTTTATTTACAGACGATATATTTACAAATTCAATTGTTATAAAATATAGAAATTGTGTACAAAATAATTAAGTGTATTTATTTATTTTTAATTAGAAATATAAATAAATGAATTTTAAGAAAATGTTTTTAAATTTATATTTTCTAGTTTATACACAAAAAGTGGTTTAAAATGTGCATCTGCTAAATTTTTTCTTAGTATGTCTATTCAAACACAGATGGCAGACATAACATTAAAAATAAATGCTGTAATAGGCAAACTATATTGAAAAGGGGCTGTTTATTTAGTAGCAAATAGTAGTGTTAACATTTTTGTTACACCACCAAATCACCATTTATCGCTTCCCGTTCAAAGAAATGTAAAATTGTTTCCGCTCTCGAATACAATCATCAAGGGTATTGGATATTTACGAGTATGAGTCAAGGATGATATTAACGATACTATAGTACTTTTTCGATACTTTGGCTTTATGAAAAGTACTTCGATACTTTCAAGTGATTTTTAGTACTTTCGAGAAAATACTAGAAATGTTATTTGCAATCCGATTCGAGACAACTTTTGAAGAAGCAAAGAAAAACAATAACGCATTCCGTTTCATCTAGAGATCAGGGTGTTCTACGACTCTAATTCCTATGATTAAGATCTCTTATCAGTTTTATGATTAAAGCTATAATGAAGTTTAATATTTTGAGCCAAGGGTAAAATTTTACAATGGCCCCGTGCGAAATGCAACTCTTTCGTGTGGAAGTTTCTGATTAAAGAAGTCCAAACCCTCCAATTTTCTTAAGGTAATAAAAGGTAATTATCAAAGTCCTTAAGTGATCTCGAGTAGCTTTATCTCTTTTTGCCCATCAAAAATGAAATGTTTTGCTTTATAAATAGGACAGCGACGGTCACTAAATTTGTTAATTTCGATTAAAATTGTTGGTGTTGGCGAAGGAGGTTTGCATTGTAAACGATCTGGTATAGCCAAAGTTTTTCTCGATCTAGACACAGAGAGAATTACCGGCCCTAGGTCATATAAATATTTGTGTAGCGCTTTTGAGCCAATGAGAGTTTATATATGCAGTGAGTGCTCCTTCAGATCCAATAATAAGCAATTCTTAACGTGAAGCAATAAAAAGGTTTAATTACCAAACGAGCAATGCACATGGTCTACAAAGCAAATAAAAGGAATTCAACAGTTAAAATCCTTGTCAAACAAAAAATGGTGAAATGTTAAATACTTCTTTTAAAATGAGGTAGTGAGTTGTTCCTGGTTTACATTGAAATAAACTCGTAGAATCTAAATTACCCGACATTACGATAGATTTGCTAGACCTGCTTGACATGATTTAACTCGCTGTATGCCTATCTCTGCTATGTAAGAATGCATCAAATAAAATTGCGACTAGAGTCCTGCAAAATGCTATGTGCAAAACTACTTTCCTGCTGGATCCAGTACTCTGTTCGTCCAAAATTTAGTACTTTTGATATCTTGCCAATATCATCCCTGGTATGAGTCCAAAATTTGTTTAACCTTGTCGTCCGTTCCAAATGCGACCGGTTTCCAAAACGCGAAACTTCCAATAAACGGGTTTTCATATGTAACCTATACGGTTAATTCCTCGCATAGTGTATTATTCTGCTTACCTATAATCATTTTGAACCAGAATAATCAATGCTTCAGTCCGGATTCTTCTTAATCTTGTTGACCCACGGATTATCGATTACTCTTTCGTTAGTTGGTGCCTTAACCAAAGTTCATGCACGTTGTTCTGGCGTTATTCTGTGCCTTCATCATCTGCGCTCTCGTCACTTGCGTTCGCTTTTTCCTCATTTGCGCCAGTTTTTTTTCAGCTCTGATGTCGACCGTTCTCATGGATTCCTCTTTGGATTCCATGATCGATATGCCTTGGAACGACGGTCGTAACAACGAAGATCATTTGGTGGCCTTCTCGTCGAATTTCTGTCACTTCTCCTTTGGAATGTGCACGAAGACTTCCGAACCAAAAATTCGCAAATGGTCAATCTTTGCTTCCTTCGATCGTGACGATCGTGCTTGTTCCATTTCGATTTAACATATGGACTGCTAAACTCACCGCCTCGGCCCAAAACTTCTTTTCCGTTTGCTTCGGGTGAATCATCGTTCTCGCTGATTCGACGATCGTTCGCATTTCTCAGTTCGTTGGGGATGAATGCCGGTTTCCTCAAAAATGCCTTTAATTCTGCACTCACAAATTCCGTGCCATTGTCAGACCTGACAATACGAAATTTGTACTTACCGTCCTTCTGTATCAGCTTGACACACTTCTTGATGCAACTCGCTACTTCAGATTTTTGTTTTATGAAGTAACCGAAACGAAAATGTGAATAATCGTCTTTTAACAAGAAGAAGTACCTGGCTCCGCCAATCGAGTTTTCCCGGAACGGTCAGCACACGTCCGTGTGAATTATCTCGCCGCACGGCTTCGACTTCTCCTCGCGACTCTTGAAGCTGCTTCGATGATGTTTGCCGAAAACTCAAGCTTTGCATGTGAAATCCTCATTGAAAAATTCAATGTTTCGGCTTTGAAGGAACTTTTTCACGTGTGTGACGCTCACGTTTGCTGTAGCCTCGAACTATGGTGATTCGTTTGTTTTGAAAAGCATCTGGAACAAACCCTTTCTGCAAACTCCCACTGCAACGAAGTTTCCGTTGTTATGTATTTCGCATCCTTCGTTGTCCATGCTCAGTTTGTGTCCGTAATCTGTCACCTTTCCCGATGAAAATAGAATTACATGCAAGTCCGGTACAAATAGAATCTCCGCCTTTGCCTCGAGCCATGATTCTATCACCATTGCCTATTTTCACTGATTCAGATACTTCCGTGAGGTTTTCAAAACAATCACGTCGGTGATTCATGTGATTCGTCACTCCTGAATCCAAAATCCAGGCGTTCCTGTCACCACTTGCTTCCATGTGACATCCACTGAAGTGTTTTCTTGATTTTTGTCCGAGCTGTTCTTCTTTTCTGGACAATCCCGCTTCCAATGGCCGCCTTTTCCGCACTTAAAGCACTTGTCTTTCGGCACTGTGACTTGAGACGCATTTCTTTCGCCATCAAACGCGCTTTCAGATTTGTTAGTGTTCGATCGGGTGCACTCGCAGACTACCGGAGTCAGGCATTGTTGAATATTAAAGAAGTCGGCGGTGTATTGTAAAACATGACTAATGAATTGAGGCCCATTATCGGAGATGAGGCGTCGTGGCTCACCACATCGTAAAAACACTTCATCAATTAATTTCCGTGCGCAAGTATCCGCAGTTGCTGACCCAATCGGGAACAACTCCCCCCAACGAGATGGGGGAATGAACTTCTTCGACAATCAAAATATTTTTATAGCCATCCTTGTTAGTTGGAAGAGGGTCAAATCCACAGCCACAAGAGGAGGGGAGTTTTTTAAAAACTGGCTAGTTTCAAATTTGATATTTTAAAATGCTGCCACTCCGTACAACAAATTTCGCGATTGTTTTCCGTATTCCTGGCCAAAAATATCGAGATCTAATTGTTTTAATAGTTTTTTCCACTCCATAATGACCGGCAGTTGGGTCACAATGATATCGTTGCAATATAAAGTCGTGTTGACTAACTGGTACGTCAAAATCATAAGTTGGAAAATCCAAATCATATGACGAAACTACACATTGTCCATCATCGGGTATAGGAGGCCTGGAGAATGTGTCCGCGACTACATTTGCCTTTGGCCCATCGAGCCAGACGTCTGGATGGTGTTTTTAACGACATCAACCATTTAAGTGGCTGATGATCTGTGCCTACTGTAATTTCTGCACTATTCAAATATCCTCTGAACTTGTTTAGGGCCCATACAACGGCGAGAGCCACACGCTCTGTTGTATTATAATGCCGCTCAGCTGGGAGCAACAGCCTACTGGCATATTCTACTGGTCGCTCATTCGTTCATCTGCCTGCTGGAGGATTGGAGCATTCACCAACAACTATTTTAATTAGCTGAGAGCCACCCGATGACTCTCATCCCAAATGAACTTAACGCCTTTTTTTGTGAAATTGCTGAGTGGCCGCGACACTTCGAAGAATTTCGGAAAAAACACTTCGATGAATTTCGGAAAAAATCTGCGATACCAACTGCATGTTTGTAAAAATGATTTTACATCCCGGATGTTACGCGGTTCTGGTCGTTCAGAAATAGCAGTAATTTTCTCTGGACTGGTACGAATGCCATTGTTATCAATGATATGCCCTAAAAACCTGATACTTTCCCGGGAAAAAGAACATTTCTCCCGATTTATTCTTAAATCAAACTGCGTCAAACGATCAAATACTCTAGCAAGATCATTTAAATGTTGCTAAAAAGTCTCGGATAACACCACTATATCGTCCAACTAAGCTCACATGGCCACTGCAGTAATTCCAGATTTTATGCGGTCAATCATTCAATGTTGCGAGAGCGTTTTTCAATCCGAAGTTCATACGCTTAAATCGAAATAGACCGAAAGGGCAGATAAAAGAAGTTTTGTTCCTCTCACTTACAGATACGGGAACCTGCCAATAACCTGCACGCAAATCTAATGTACTTATAAACTTGGTCCTTTTTGCAACATGAAGCAACTCATCAATGCGGGGCATGGGATATTTAATGATATTTCTCGATTATGCCCTCTCGTAATATTATGTCAATTTCATTTTTCAAGGTATTCCGTTTCAATGGTGGCATTTTATAAGGCGGACTTGAAATGGGTGCACGATGACCTGTTTCAATTCTATGTTCAGCACACTCAGTGGGTTTACCTTGCGAGGGAAACAACAGGTCATTTTTCAACAATAAATCGTTAACAGATTTCTTTTGCGGATCAGGCAAAGTGCAACCTTCATCATCCCTAAGAAAATTTACTGAAGGAACTTCAACCGGCGGAACTTACCAAATCTCATCGTGTGATTTGAAATATCCAAAATCATGGTAGACGCTGTTATTAAATCAATAACCAGCAGGGTGTGTTGTTATAATTTGAATTTTGAAAAACCACAAATGTGGTTGGAACACATATTAATTCCATGATTACATTTACTGTGGTATACTAGATGGATTGAACCTGCTAAGAACCGCCGGCTAACCTAATTGACATTTCCTACATCCCCATCAGAATTTCTCCACGATTAGGCCGAAGTTGTCCAAGATTATGACCTATCAAATAACCATAGTGGCATCAATGACAAACCACGATAATCTTGAACGACAGGCCATTCAATGCATTTTCGATATATTGAATCAGCGAATTTTTGCAAAATTAAACCCCTGCATCCCCTTCAGGATTTCTCCACAATTAGGCCGAAGTTGACCAACATTATGGCCAGGATTATTTACACTAATACTCGCAAATGGCGCTCGATGGTGTTCTTCATAATGCCTTGAATAATACCCTGAGTCAACCGATCCCCAGATATTCCACAAACTTATGGTTTTTCTCCAGTCTTTCACATGTACGGATAAACTATTGCATTTTATATCATTAAAAACGTATCGGATTAATGTATCGTTCCAACGAATTATGATTAATGTCATTTTCCCGGCCGTCATTAGCACTGATTCGCTCACTGTTTGACAAATGAAGAAATTATTTTTACACTTCTAAAAGTTTTGATTGTTTACGTATTTTTTTTTCAGAATTAGATTCATCTATTGGCGTAAGTAGGAACCTTTTTAGGGGTATTGTCAAAAAAAACTATGGTTTCTAACTGTCGCTCCTGTAGTGTATTCTGTGTCTATGAGCAGTTGTTAGACTCATTCTGTAGTATTTTTGTGCAACCAGGACTGCAAAACTCATGGACCCATCTTCCATGGCAGTATAGGTTGGCATGGAGCTATGCAATGTGCAGATGGTTATGTAAATCGGACCTATATAACCGTACGTCCTTGAATTGGCTGACACTGGCGTAAAAGTAAGGACGGAAAAAGCAAAGCACGAAAGAGTTGGAAGCGCTTTGGTCCCAGAACAGATTGCAAGGATAATAAAAAAAGAGTTAAATTAGTCACTTACTGTAATTGGCATTTATTTGATATTGAATAAATTCTCCTATCACTACAACTGCTTTCTATCTAAATAAATTCAATAAAACTGACACAATTTTTCCACTTCAGCTAATTTATGCTAAACGTTTTAAGCATATAGGAAAATAATATCGTATGCTTTCGTAAAAAAAGCATTAAACGTTTATGCTTTCAAGCTTTTTGCATTTATACAAAAAATACACAAAACACATAGGTAAATACAATTTTGTGAAACGTATGTGATTCTGACTGTTTGTCTTTCTTCTTGACTGCATACGTAATCTATGTAAATCGGGTTGGTACCACACTAATAAACAAGCAACATGCACAAATTAATTATCAAGCTAAAATAAAATAACTAAGGGAGAAATTAATTGAGGCAAACAGAAATCATTTTGTTTCTTCCCTCTATCCAGTAATTTGCAAATTCCTCCAAAAAGATTCGGAAGATACCACACGTTTACGAACACAAATAACATTCATACGTCCTTTTAGTCATCAGTTCGTTGACAAACCACACAAGGAAAAGATATCAAATGTCTTGAAAAGTTAATAGAGCGGAAAACGAATACGATAATAAGTCTGATTAATTATCTTTTTATCATGAATTTAATTTGACATATTGATAACGACAGTGATTTTAGGTTTTTCATTAATTTTCTGGTAATTTTACTCGAACGATATTTCTTATGAATTTTCTAGAAATTGTTAGTTTTTGGTACGATTTCCAATTTTCATATCAACGGTAGTAATTATCATGACAGACAAGCGGAAATAAGATAAAGGTTACTTATTTGAATTATATTCGAAATTATTTATAAGTGTTGACTGCGAATCTAAATTTTTATTTTGCTGGGGCAGGAGCGCCTTCTCCAAATTCAACTACAAATTATTGTTCATAATGTATCTATTATCAATACTAGAAATTGGGTTATTCATCCTGTTTACCTGTAATTTATATTGATTTTATAACATTTTTTAAAACGTTTACATCGTATTACGTTCACATCGTTAGTGTCGTGCAATTACGCGAGAAAAATAATTGTTTACATTTTTTACGTAAATAATGTAAACAATGATTAATTACGGTAAAAAATTGTAAAAAATGTAATTAATTAGTGACATTTACATGAAAATACTAAAATTGGTCGACGAGACGCAAAATGAGGGCTCTTCAAAACAAGCATTACAGCTACTGTTTGAACGAATCGAACGAATGATGGAACATATCATGGATCTAGATGAGAGGATAAAGGTGGAAGCCTCGGAGGAAGATGAAAGATCACCACTGAGATTGACACCCGTCAAACAAATACAACAAGTTCGATATACGCTTGTCCAAAATCGAGATTCTAGGTTTCTATGGAGAGTAGCTCTCGGACACTCACAAGGTCAACTATCTAAAAAATCATTTAGGAGGTCCAGCCGCTAGATTAATAAACCACTTAATGAAGAGATGAAAGATGATGAGAAATTCGATGAACTGATCACGCACATATTGCAATGGAAATTAGATAATAAGACAATCAGAATCTATGAAACCTCATTAGAAGACCCTAAAAAGGGCCAACATCTAAATAGATTTTTTCTATTTTTTGGAGAAACGATTCCAATCATTAGAAGCAATAAATAATAAAAATAATCGACAACCGGCAACCGATACATACTGGGATGTTACATGAATCATCTACATCATCTCAATAGTAAACAATGTGGTTCTCAAATCTTCAATTAACAGGTACACAGGTCTGAATTTTTCTTTTCTAAACACTCTTCACAAGATTGATGAAATTAGGTTGTTAGAAATAATAAAGTTTAGTTCATTATTGGACTGTATTATTTCTACTACGGATAAAATTGTATTTCATAACCAAATCTCGGTTGGTTTTAGTGATCAAGATCTATTCCTAAAATCGCATTTCGCGACTATAATAGCATTAACTCATCAGATTTGCTTGATAAATGTAATAACTTAAACTGGAGCATGGTTTATAATTTTAACAGCCCTGTTGATAAAGTAGAATACTTTACAGAACTAGTTGTATACTTGTTTGGGGAATTTGTGCCACTAAGGACTATATCACCCAAACCTAAACAGCCGCCTTGGTTCAATGAGGAGATCAGGGATACCATAAATTTCAGGGATTTTATTTTACGTCGGTGGAAGCGTACAAGAAGAATTGAACTGTACCAAGAATATAAAGCTGTACGAAATAAGAGTTACAATATTATAAAACGAAATTATTTTTCATCTATACTGCACCCATCTCTTCCTTCAAAAGTGTTTTGGAAAAATTTGAAATCTGTTGGTTCCTTTCTATCATCCAACGAAAAACCATCTACGCAATTTTCACCAAGTGAGTCCAATAATTACTTTTCTCATATCAGTGCACGTTCAGCGGGGTTACCAATCTTTCATGTTCTAATGAACTCTAGTTCGATGGAAGGTAACTTTAGTTTTAATAACATCGATATCACTGACCTTATCAATCGCTGTCGGAGTTGACGAAATACCAATTAAGTTCGTTACACTTATTTTACCAAAGGTTGATTGCTACTTATTACATATTTTTAATAGCCTAATAACATTTTCTATCTTTCCTGAGAAATGGAAGCAATCAATCATTATTCCCATTCCTAAGAATAAAAATCCCAAATGCTTATCTGATTTTCGCCCTATTAGTATGCTTCCTGCTTTGTCTAAAGTTTTTGAAAAAATACTGCAATCACAAATATTAACTTACGTTGAATCGGAAAATTTACTATCAAAGTACCAGTCTGCTTACAGACGTCATTTCAGCACTAATAGTGCTTTACTACACATCAATGACGACATCCGCAGGGCCATAGATAAGGGTTATCTTTGTACGCTGGTTCTTCTATACTTTAGTAAACCTTTCGATAAAATTGATCATTCAATTTTGGTTAGCAAACTTCGTAACAGTTTTAAATTCTCAATGTCGGCTTCACAATTGGTTAGATCTAATTCAGGAATTTCTAGCTCTTGTTATACTAATTGCGGTGTTCCCCACGGATCGGTATTAGGTCCTTTTCTATTCATGATGTATATAAACGACCTACCTGCTGTTATCACTCAATGCAAATATCACCTTTTCGCTGATGACCTGCAAATTTATAGATTTTGTAGGCCCAACGAGATAACAAATTCTATTGGAACTGTTAATTCCGATATCGAATTGATTACGAAATGGTCTATAGAAAGTTATCTTGAACTTAATGGTGGAAAAACCAAATCTAAATATTATTATATCTTCTACAATTCGTGATACGCACTACCTACCTAAAATCAGTGTACTTGGAGAGGAGGTAGATTTCTCTGATTCTGTGAATAATTTAGGCTTAACTTTTGACAAATGCTTATGCTGGAGTTACCACATCGAAACAGTTTGTAATCGAGCAATTTCTTTATTAAGAATGTTATGGGCTACCACGAAGTGCTTTAATACCAATCTTAGACTCCAATTGGTGAAATCTTACATCCTTCCACATTTTTTGTACGGAGATATTGTCTTCTTTGTATTAAAGAAGAAGTACTTTAATGAACTTCGATTGATATTTAATTCTTGTGAGATCGAATTTTATTAATTCATTACTTGGTTGTTTTCTTGCTGAATTCTATGAGTTTCGAGTTTGTTTATACATTTTCAAGTTCTTAAAGTATAAACAGCCCACCTATTTTGTTGAGAAATTAGTTTCGTCTTCCAATCGTCATATTCATCTTTTGACTCCGGCTATTAATAAATGTAATCTGATGAATTCATCATTCTTTGTGAGGGGAGTTAGCATGTGGAATTCGTTAAGTAATGACGTCAAGAAATCTAAATCTCCTGCCGTGTTTCGGAAAAAATACTTCTCTTCAGCTTAATAATATCAAAATTCTATTTTTCTTCTTTTGCCAATTTCAAGTTATGAATCGCTAATATGTCGCTGTACACCTATAGGTTAATTTAATAAATAAAATTTGTAATAGATTAGAATCAAGTAGTTTGCCACTAATGTAATAAGTTCATAAGAACATCAAACATTTATATTAAAATAAATAAATAAATACCAAACAGCAACAGGATTTCAATTTCCAAGAGCAGATCGTTTCTACAAATGTCCACTTTGGATCGCAACAAGTTATGCAATATAAAAAATCTGTGTAGAATATGTCTGGACGATCATAATATTTCCCGAGCTTGTTCATGAGAAGCGAAGTGTTTGGTGCGCAAGAGCAATCATCACTCATCTTCGAAATTACTTCCGAATTGTTAAATATTTTGTAGTACAAGGTTATCCAATTCAAGCTTGATAAAGTAAACTTAAAAAAAAACACACAAAATATTCGGAATGTATTGTAATTTTTATTTCATTTTACAGATTGATCCTTGCCATTTTTAGTTAAACAAGATATCATTCAAATGTCCTCCACGGGACTTCTTACAGGCCTTGATTCTTTTGCGGTAATTTTCAATGACTTTTCGGCACATTTCGGGCGGTATCTCGGCCATTACCTTACGAATATTAGTTTTCAATTCGTCAAGAGTTTGAGGATTGTTTGCGTAAACACGATCTTTCGCGTAGCCCCACAAAAAGAAATCCAAAGGCGTTAAATCACAGGATCTTGGAGGCCAATTGACATCAGCCAATCGCGAAATCAAACGTCCAGGAAATTTCTCTTGCAAAAGATCTCGATTTGCTCGTGTTACGTGACTGGTTGCTCCATCCTGCTGGAACCACATATCGTCAAGATCATATTCTTCGATTTTCGTAAAAAAATAATCGGTTAACATGCGGCCATAGCGCTCAGAATTGACGGTAACGGTTCGTCCATGGTTGTTCTCAAAAAAATACGGCCCAATCACACCACCAGACCACAATGCGCACCAAACAGTGACTTTTTCCGGGTGTAATGGCTTCTCTACAATCAATTGTGGATTTTCTGAGCCCCAAATTCTACAGTTTTGCTTATTAACGTATCCACCAAGCGAAAAATGAGCTTCATCACTGAAGAAAATTTTGTTCGAAAAATCAGCATCGACGGCCTGTTTTTCCAACACCCAATTTGCGTATGTTCTTCGTTGTCCATGGTCAGCAGGCTTTAGCTCTTGTGTCAAATGGACTTTATACGGATGAAGATGCAAATCCAGATGCAAAATGCGCCATAATGAGCCATAAGATAGGCCTAAATGTTGAGCTCGACGAGGAATTGACAAATTTGGATCTTCTTCCACACTTTCAGCTACAGAAGCGATATTTTCAGCATTGCGAATGTTTCGATGATGCGCAGACCTTACAATATCAGTAACAGATCCAGTTTGTTCAAATTTATTCACTGTATTCAATATGGTTTGCTTTGTAGGACGATTATGACGACCATAATCTGCTCGTAAAGCGCGAAATGTGGATATGGCAGAATCACTATTTTTATAATAAGATTTAATAATTTTAACGCGTTGGTCGATTGTTAAATGCTCCATATTCTTAAATGGCAGAATGTCAACTAAATAAATGACAGCGTACTTGACGTTTATCTTCGACAGATGTCGGTATACAGATTTCTACTTTATCAACCTCGAATTGGATAACCCGTTACTTAAATTCTGTAGTTTGTAGATTCACAAGATTAGTTTGGGTTAGTTACCACGGTCTATTCTTGATATTGGTATCTTGGTCATATCCACTAACCATCCTTCTAGTTTAATCGGGGTAACTGTTTTTCCACAAATGAGATCAAAGACCTTCTTACCGCTTATACTGAAAATTCATTTGGGGTGTTCATTAATTTTAGCCCAATAGTTGGTAAATTTGAATGACTGAATGTGGCAACTGTGATGGAGCTCGTTATTGTGTTGAAAAGCGATCTTTTCGCACGTACTGACGTCAGATCATGTGTTGTATATCGGAGCAACACGGCATATTAATTTTTGAGTGTTGATAGCAAAACATCGATTTAAACTCGAGTCCGCCATTGGTGAATAATTTTCACGACTATTGTTCACTGCCAAAAATGTGGTTGACGGTTTATTGATGAAATAGGTATTGGAATTATTCGATAGATGTTGTAGACACCTGATTGTATCAACGGTATCTGAATGCTGAAAATAACCATGGTTGCCATAACCCTGGAAGTGTCACTTTTACATAATTCATCAATTGATTAATCCGTTATGCGTATGGGTGAGTATGTCAATCAGGGTTCTCTGAGTATCTTTGACATTTCTGATGCATAGCATGCTGTATCTCAGCTGAAAGTTGGTTCACTCTATCTTGTACAAGCTCAAAGCTCGCCCATAACATTTAGTTGGTTTATTGTTAGATCATTAACATGTTTGATAATGTTTACAGTGGCATTGATAATTGAGGTCTATTTTCCAGCTAAATTGATCAGTCTTTCGCTTTTATCTTCCGGTTTGTTAGTAATTGTTCATAACGTTGTGCATCTCTTTCATTCAAAACACCAAATAAATCTCCCATCTCATATCCCACTGTATCCTCGAACCCACGTCTTACTTGTCTTCGTTCTTTGTTGGAATTCTGAATTACTTGGTTCGCCGGGATCATTTGTATGATTATTACTCTCTTGGCAGACGCGTTTCAATTGCTTATAATGTACATTCATCTTTTTCAGTTCCCCTTCAAATTCTCTGAGATCATAGTAGATGAATATGTTCCAAATGGGTTCATTTCAGCATGGTTTTCAAAATATAATTCTGGTTGGTGGTTAAGGTATTCAATGCTATATTTTGTTTCATTTGCCGTCTCAGCATTTGATGCGCAGAACAATACGCCCAAAATGCTACATACCGACTAAAAGATAAGATTGGCGCAAGATAGTTTCTCGGATTGACTCCGTGTTCTTTTTTCAGTTGGTTCAGGAACTTTCTCTCCAGATGAACCTTCTGTCGGTTGTGAGTTTCTCATACTCTTCCCAATAGCCACTTGGTGGGTGGTAAATTTTCGTCTCTTATAAGAACTAATTGATTTTCCTTTATACTTGGATATTGTTTTGTCCATTTCATTCGGTGCTGCATATTATGGAGGTAATTTTTGCTCCACATTTTCCAGAAGTATCTATGCGTTCTCTCGATTTGCTGCCATTTTGTCAATAGATTTTGGTTCGGGTAAATGGTTTCATCATCAGGCGGGGCGAGCATGGAATTGCTAATCAAAAATGCCCGGGTGTCAAACATTCCAGTTCATCCTCTGATAGTAGACATACATACAACGGCTTACTTACTTCTTTCTGTATCTTCACTTGCGCTTTAGGTTAGGCCTCACCCATGGTAACCCAAACTAATCTTGTGAATCTACAGACCACAGAATTTAAGCACTACAAAATATTTAACAATTCGGAAGCAATTTCGAAATGTTAACAAATTTAACAGGTCAATATATTTTGAAAATGCAATTTAACACGATCCAAATTATTGTAGCTATGCTGAACATTATGATGATGCGGCAACAATGCCAATAAATATGAACAAAACACATCAACAAAAACAGCCCCAGATTCTAATTACCTAACTACAGAACCTGCAAACCGATGATCAAACACACATGTTGAACAGTACAACATCAGAATCACAGATACTTCTGAGCACAACCATAGTGAAGATTCGTACGAATGACCGATCCCGGCCCTCCAGCGTCATTTATAACACACGAGTCCGCCAAGAAATTAAAGCTGGTTCATCAGAACAACGACTAAAAATCCGAATCGAACCGAGATTTTCGAACCTATACCAGAGTACAGTTTTAATGCTTGGAACTGGCCTTATATCAATAATTTGTTCTGGGTAGATCCAAACTATAATATGCCAAGCAAAATTGATATATTACCAGGGGCAGACTATTACCCTGCTATAGTAATGAAGGATGGTAAAAGGTACAATAAGATAAACAGTTGCACAAAAAATGAAATTAGGATTGGTAATATTTGGGCCACTGCATCAGAACTATACACTGCATGATAACCAAAACGGAATTAGACAATAGGTTAAGAAAATTTTGGGAGATTGAAGAAGTACGAAAGGATAGAGCATGTACGGAGGAAGAAAAACAGTGACATTGGAGAAAAAATTTGCTGGATCACCAAGATTTGCTTAGGACTACAATCAATGTATCAAAGAGTAAATAGAATTAGGTCACATGAAACTTTGTAATGACGAAGAGGTAATAACACCGCTAACAACAGAAGAATACTTCATACCCCATCATGCGGTGATCGAACAAGGCAGCACAACCACAAAACTACGCGTTGCGTTTGATGCATCCGCAAAATTAGCAACAACAAAAATTTCAATGATCAACAATTGATTTGACCAACTTTACAAGAAGAACTAATATCTATCCTGCTGAAATGGAGGAAATATAAAATCGTCGTCACGATGTAAATGTACCGCCAAATCTGTGTGCACGAAGACGATCAAAAATACCAAAAAATATTATGGAGAGAAAACGAGAACCTACGAGTATTAAGTACGAATTTCCCATACCAGCAAACATCATTTTGGACAACTTCTAAACGGTAAAAAATTCGTAAAAATGTTATGAAATATTATTTGCACCATATTTGGCTTCAATATATTGCAGCAGGTGGTAGCAACTAGTAAATAATAATCCAATTACTACTAAAAGAATTACGAATTATTATCAAGATATAAAAACTACGAGGGAGCACAAATTCAACTTAACTGTGCACTGAAAAACTCTAGAGCTCTACTCTCTAGATCACTGTTCACGGATGCCTCCTTGCTATACTATCCAGAAGTTATAAGGTCCAAACACTCTGCATGATGAGCAAACAGTGTAAAAGACGCAAATACGAGAATAAAAGAGATGTCTAGCTTTAGATATAATACTGCATGACACAAACAAGAAAGAAAGACAGTTAACAGCTGAACGACATGAATAGCGGTATTTCTTGTTTTTTCTTGTTTGTTTTCACAAGCGAAACAAATTTTATTTGGGGACAAAACTAAAATAGCGCACAAGTGTGAATAGTGTATTTCGATCAAGCGAACGGGAGACGTACAAATGGAAGCTTGATCGAAATTGGTATCGAGGTTGGTATTTTGCTGTGGTTACCAAAAATTCAACATAGTGTGTTTTGTGTTTTATTTATTTTGTGCAAGCATACGAAAGTGGTAGTGATGCTGGACCATAGATTTTGTGATTGAATGCGGGGAGTGAACGGCGCGGTTGAGAAAAGTTGTTTATTTGTCTCACAGAGTGAGTGCTTGTACTTTTGAATGACCCGGTGAACCGTAATCGTACCCTTGAGAAATACAGTAAAAACCAATTATGCTGGGAATTGTGTAGAACAATTAAAGAGGATATAATACTTCACTCCTAACCATCTTTGATTTGGTAAGTCGTGCGACTTATGCGAAGGTCGTATGCGATATATGGATCATCAACAACAGCTGGTAAGTCTTACATTTTTTTTTTAATATTTTTTAATATTTTATTAACATCAACGCCGGAGTGGACTGCTCGACCTATTGGCCTGTTGAAAAGGAATCATTGTACGACTGTAACCAGTGCATTGCTACAAAAACGTTTTCTTAATGATTAATTAATTTGCCGCTGGCTTGCAGGTTTAAAGTGTGCATTTGTATTAGTGAATTTTGCACTCGCTATGATCAAAGATTTAGAATATAATGATCTTGTAGATTTTTTTTTCAAAGGTCTCAGTGTCCTCAAGGGATCCTGTGGTTACATGGCAACGCCAGGACTGAAAGGCTACAGGACAGTGCCACATAGCAAAACGCTTTGTTCATGTCAGTACTGACAGGTATAATTACCTATTTATTCATTAATATAGTAAGGTGTTGCTTTAAGGTGTGCACGCTGTTCGAACAATCGAATTACGTAGGTCGCCCGCACAGCGTCTCTTCTTCTCTAGAGGTTTTACAAGGTGATTTGTCTGGTCATAGCGAAGAGTGGTAGCCAATGTGGTAAACTCCAATCGGCGCTTTAGACTTGAAACGCTACTATGCGACTTTGGCGGATCTCCGAAATGCAATAATAAATTGCAATATCGCGGTTGAATTGCTTTTGTGGTATATCCGGAATGACACGCAGACGAAGCTGCAACGTTTTGGTCAAATCGATCGATCTCCACACATATTGATTATATTCGGGACAACACAAGGACGAGTTGCACATGTGTTCTTCCTTGCATATTTGGAATAGCGAGATTCAATCGATGTTGGTGTGGAACCTAAATGTGTTGATAGCATGCAGACGACCGAATTATCTACCCATTTCGTATGGCGAATCCCGGTTTCGTTCATTTTGATAGATTTGTAGTAACCACGTGGTTTTGCCTTAAATTTTTTTTAATGTCTAATCGGACAACTTTTCGGGATTCGATTCTCACGAATGGTACCAGTTCCATTATAGCCCCGATTTTTCAAATAGTCCAACAACGAAAAGCTTGTAAATAAATTGTCAAAGTAAAATGAAAACGGTAGTTCTTGGACTTTACCAGAAAAATCAAGCAATCAATCAATCATGTCGACAAGCAGAAGCACATTTACCGAATAGTTCATTTCTTCTTCATATGTTAATTTTGATCGCAGATTTTGGTCTTGATACACATCGGGACTCAGGGAGCTTATACAAATTTGATTGGATTTCGGGAAGCGCCAAATAATTACATTTTGGACGGTGTAATAGGTATTTTACAATTCCGATGTACTGTTACTTTAAAAATTCATCAGAATGCGACAGGTAAATTGTGTGGTAAGGTTGCTGATGTTGGAATAACGCCGGGTGATTTATTTACGGCTGTTTCTTGAATTTAAAAAAAAATAGGAATCACCCAATTCGAATTTAGCGTGTATGTGTTTACAGGTTTACACTAAATACACGCATTTAAAAAAATTCGAAAAACCGGGTGATAGTGATATTGATAGTGATAGTGATAGTGATAGTGATAGTGATAGTGATAGTGATTGGTATAGTGATTGTGATTGTGATTGTGATTGTGCTTGTGATTGTGATTGTGATTGTGATTGCGATTGCGATTGCGATTGCGATTGTGATTGTGATTGTGATTGTGATTGTGATTGTGATTGTGATTGTGATTGAGTTTGTGTTTGTGTTTGTGTTTGTGCTTGTGCTTGTGCTTGTGCTTGTGCTTGTGCTTGTGCTTGTGCTTGTACTTGTGCTTGTGCTTGTGCTTGTGCTTGTGCTTGTGCTTGTGCTTGTGCTTGTGCTTGTGCTTGTGCTTGTGCTTGTGTTTGTGCTTGTGCTTGTGCTTGTGCTTGTGCTTGTGCTTGTGCTTGTGCTTGTGCTTGTGCTTGTGCTTGTGCTTGTGCTTGTACTTGTGCTTGTGCTTGTGCTTGTGCTTGTGCTTGTGCTTGTGCTTGTGCTTGTGCTTGTGCTTGTGCTTGTGCTTGTGCTTGTGCTTGTGCTTGTGCTTGTGCTAGTGCTTGTGCTTGTGCTTGTGCTTGTGCTTGTGCTTGTGCTTGTGCTTGTGCTTGTGCTTGTGCTTGTGCTTGTGCTTGTGCTTGTGCTTGTGATAGTAATAGTAATAGTAATAGTGATAGTGATAGCGATGGTGATGGTGATGGTGATGGTGATGGTGATGGTGATGGTGATGGTGATAGTGATAGTGATAGTGATAGTGATAGTGATAGTGATAGTGATAGTGATAGTGATAGTGATAGTGATAGTGATAGTGATAGTGATAGTGATAGTGATAGTGATAGTGATAGTGATAGTGATTGTGATTGTGATTGTGATTGTGATTGTGATTGTGATTGTGATTGTGATTGTGATTGTGATTGTGATTGTGATTGTGATTGTGATTGTGATTGTGATTGTGATGGTGATGGTGATGGTGATGGTGATGGTGATGGTGATGGTGATGGTGATGGTGATGGTGATGGTGATGGTGATGGTGATGGTGATGGTGATGGTGATGGTGATGGTGATGGTGATGGTGATGGTGATGGTGATGGTGATGGTGATGGTGATGGTGATGGTGATGGTGATGGTGATGGTGATGGTGATGGTGATGGTGATGGTGATGGTGATGGTGATGGTGATGGTGATGGTGATGGTGATGGTGATGGTGATGGTGATGGTGATGGTGATGGTGATGGTGATGGTGATGGTGATGGTGATGGTGATGGTGATGGTGATGGTGATGGTGATGGTGATGGTGATGGTGATGGTGATGGTGATGGTGATGATGATAGTGATAGTGATTGTGATTGTGATTGTGATTGTGATTGTGATTGTGATTGTGATTGTGATTGTGATTGTGATGGTGATGGTGCTTGTGATTGTGGTTGTGGTTGTGATTGTGATTGTGATTGTGATTGTGATTGTGATTGTGATTGTGATTGTGATTGTGATTGTGATTGTGATTGTGATTGTGATTGTGATTGTGATTGTGATTGTGATTGTGATTGTGATAATGATAGTGATTTATTTCATATTACCTATTGTATAGCTAACAAATTCAATGGTTGACTGATACTGGAATATCTGGCAATTGATTTATGATCTTAAACAATAACTACTAGCAGTCCAACAAGTGAACTAGGTATTCCAAACATAAGTGACATAGGCATTCTTCTTGTACCGATATCAGCATATCTTTTATCTTTAGTGGATTCAGTCGTTTTGGAGATTAATCAGTATGTACAAAGCCAACGTCAACGGTTAATATTCAACCTCATATATAAGTATGATGTATAACGAGACACAAGAAACACGATAAGTACATAAACTTGATAATTAGAAATACACATTTATTATATGGAATATTATCCTTTAAGATCATTCAAAATTTTTGGTTTAATTATGTTTAATGTGCAAATCTAAATAACCCATAACTAATTAAGATTTTCATTTTCATAAAAGCACATTAAACGTTGATATATATTTGCGTTTCAAATTACAACGCTATTGTGTTTATAGTTCCAGTCTGGTTGGTGCGGGCAAAAATATTGTTAATCCCTTACAACTAATATGTTTATACAATATAAGTATAAACGTGTCAGACAGACCTAATTTAAAACCGTGTGCAAGGTAATTTATGCAATGATATAATTGAATACCTTTGATTTATGTAAAAGCTCATAAACATTTTCGTTGTTCTATCCATGAACAAAATAACGCTTTGTACCGTGTGTTAAGTTAATTGAATTTGATGTAAAAAAATTTATGGAGTAATGGTAAATAATTTTATAACTATGATAATGAGTTCACTGGTCTGGAATCTGAAATATTGCGATAAAAAATTTGCGCTGTTGTTTCCCAGTGAACATTATTTTTATATCTGGGAAAATACTTAAAAGCTTTTGTTGTGTGTGTGTATATGAGGGCGTTTGGCTTTCATCATTATTTAGTCTATTTAAAAACTGCTTTATAGCGCTATCAATGCACAGATTCCGTTTTACGACGTAATTTTTGTAATATAGTATATGAGTTTGGCAAAACAAGCAAATTTGAGCTATTGTTTTACTGTAAGCGAACGAGCGTCGTCTTAATTATCACATTGAGAAAATATCTTTGTTTTGATGCATGCATTCAACGTCTCTTAAGGTGATTATCTACAGCTATGGCGCTACCCCTCTTTTATACATCGTGGTACCATCAATTTAGACTCTGATACCTTGAAAAAATTACCAGCCAGCTAGAGTGCGAATCGACGTTCAACTCTGTGTCCTTTCTGCATAAGATTATGGATCCCTTAAGATATTTGGTGTCTTTTTGAATGGAAGTCTCATCACAAACCGACTAACAAACGTCGTATTCTTCTCTAAGTTTTCTAGCTTCTCGCATCGATGTTCAACGATTTATTTTATTGGGTGGACAGAGCCATCTTTGAATCTAGGAAACTATCTCTGGAATGTCCGGGTTTTCCTGAAATTATCCAACAGAATATCTGGTTTTAAACATGCACATTCTTTCTTGTTCTTATTTACCAATTTCGGAGAAAACTGAAAAAGGGATCGGTTGAAATGATTATTAAACCAAGCAGGATTGGACGTATTAAGGATAAGTTTACGATGTAGGGGTGCAGATCTCCAGTACTGGTGGGTTTAGGGAGTGAGCGTGTTGGCTCGTCGATATCAATTGACCGCGATTGCTGGAACTGTGGTGCTCTTGCCCGGAGATAGATAGACAATAGATCCGCGTGTTAGGAGTAACAAAACGCTAAGCACAATTCATTAACGGACCTGAGAACATGTGAACCTGAGCCCACACGAACAATGTCAAATTTGGAGCGAATGGGAAAGCAGATTAATGATACTTCCGAGTTCATCATGAACAAGTCAAACATGCCCCACAAAATTAGAAGACATCTAGCCCTTATAGGAAGCTTTTATTAACTACTCGACTATGCTAGAACGGGTGGCAGCGAAAGCACTAGATATCCAGAAACCAAAGCCACCAGAACAGTTAGAGGACCCAGAAACGCTGAAATCTTATTTTTAGAAAAAGACACATCAGGTGGGAACCAATCTAAGAAGGGAAGGACGGATAAACGCAAACAAAAGTTTGAATATACCATACAGGTTGAAGCAAATCGCATCGGAGATGCCGGGAAAGGGTAAAATTGGTCCATCGTGAAATGTAACCTGCTTCCTCAGGACGGTGAAGGACAGTGTACTTAGGAATATTAAAGACATAAACGAGATCACCACAAAGAAGAGGTTTTCCAGTCGGTGGTAGACAAATTTGATCACGAGAAGGTTTTCCAAATGAGTACAATTAGGTCGATGCGAAAATCATACGAAGAAACTCTGATATCAGTAGTCAGCAACTTCGATGCTTCAAGTGTTTCTACGGGCATATATCGAGTGTATGCCATAGCATGATCGATGCACTAAACTTTGTCAATACGGAGAAACCATATGGGGGTAGTAGTAAATATCCAACGTGCCACTGAGCTCTGCTGGTTGCCCGATAAAAGAACTTCAATTAAACCTAAACCTTTGCGAAGCCGCACAAGACCTGGCGAACAGTATACAAACATAGAGAAGCGCATCGATTGTTAACTTTAATTTTTTTTGAACCATCTTATCGACTATGCAAGGGACCGGAGGCCTTTGATCATTGGTGGGGACTTTAATGCATGCGACATAATCTTCGTCAGTAGCAGCCTTATGAGAGCGTGAGAAGTTAGGGAGATGTACACCCACAGCGACCATCAATTATTACTTTTCGATTTACGGGGACTCAAGTCTATGCTAAAACGATCAATAGAATTGATTGGGTAGAAGGCTAAGGATTTTTAGAAAGAAACTTTTGGAAGGATGGGGTTCACCTGGAGGGTGTAGCATTAGGGTTTGCGAAGCAGCAATGCTTAGAAGAATGATAGATAATCGTCATCCACCTTGCTAATGGTGCAACGAGAAAATAGTTAACGGTTATCGCAACGCTCACTATCAAACACCGCAAGCGCCAAGCATGGAAAGACATGTGTAATGAGGTGGACCAAGTGCAATTGGATTATGTATCGGGAATGGATGGGCCCGCTTTGTTCGAAATGGTCCCACCTATTAAGCTTGTAGATAATTTCGAAATTCGCTTGATCTGTTAAACTTAGTCAGGAGTTTGAAATGAAGGAACATGCCCTGAGTGATGGAAAAAGGTTGTTTTTACTTCCCAAAGGATGAAAAATCGCCAGATGAACCATCTAATAATGACCGATCTGTCGATATTGGACACAGCTGGCTAGATATTAGAACGTATTATCTGCAAAAGAATAAAGAAGGCCGTTGGGAGAGCTGGAAACCTGGCGAAGCACCAATATGGTTTCAGAAAAGCCCATTAAATGATCGATGCTGTAAACCTGGTGGTGTATTTACGAGTGTAGGCATGAAAAATGCATTCAACTTCGGTTGATGGGGCTGCATCATAAAAGCATTGGGCCATCTCGGGCTGTGACCAAATTTTAGGACGAGGCATAGCAATGTGTAACCAGGGCATAGCCACTATTCATGGGTGGCTATCTAAGGTAGGACTGCAGTAAGCTGTGGATAAAACCAAAGCAATACAAAGTTACCAGCACAAAAGAGCGACAGCATAAACAAACGCGGCAGCATAAAAATCGATGTAAATAATAAAAGGTTGCAACGCTTGGGATAGGCCTTTTCCATATAAATCTCTTTGTCCTGAGATACTTCAAAGAAGTTACAAATCTTAGGTTAGGAAAACACTTCAAATTGTACTAGACACAATATATCAAAAACACAGTACTTTTCGTGTGGGGGGAAACTATTGGGGAAACTATAATGATAATTTTGTTTTTGATTATCTACAGCAGCGTTATTACTGAAATAAATGAACTTTCTGAAATTTTTTGTACAATATTTTTGAGTGCTGTAGATTTGAAAATTCAGTATTTTACGATGCCCAAGCACTTCTCACTTATTGTAAAGAAGATTTACATGACATGCCGGATACTATGTATAATATGTTACGGATCAGTTCGAACTTGATTATACTCCTTCTTACATCATATGTAAGTCCTTCTTACATCATATAAATAGTTCCATTAAAAGGGCTTTATTACAAAGAATATCGAACCAAGATACGGGCAAGCCAAACATTTTATTTTGTGAAACTTGTTTTGTTTTTTTTTTGCTACAAAAAGGTAAGAGTACATGGAAAATTTCCCAGTGTGGGCAACCGCCAACGTTTCAAAAATATTACGAATACTACTTGATAATAGGTAGTTCAGAGATTCGCTACGAGAAAAGAGAAAACTAACCGTAAAGGCTTTATAGTGTGCTGCCCACTTCAAACTTAAAAAATCTAAGAAAACGCTGAAACCGGAACCGTTAAAAAACATCAGAATCTGTTCGAGCAGACTAGAAGGGTCCATATGATTTCAATAATAAGGAAGTCATTCCACCGGAAGTGACAATTTTCATACGATCTTTACAGTTGTTTCGCAAATATTTTGAAAAGTATAGACGAGAAAAATGACTTTAAACTAGAAGATTCTAAATTAAATTAGCAATAATACCGGTTCAGATCAGTTATTCAAAATTTAAGCGGAATTGACAATTTTTGACAAGAAAAACAGTTTTTCAACAAAAATTCGACCCCTGTGTACAGCCCAGACTTATCATCTGGATGAAACTTCATACTTAAGATCTTCGATAAATTGGAAGAGCTGAGGGATTTTTGGCCGAAATCGGTCCACTGGAAGTGGTTATCTAATAAGAGTGTCCTAACAATGTAAGTTTCTTTTTATTTGAAAGCTTACCTCATGACAATCCTTTTTTCAACCCTATTTTGGACCACTTTTTCGCATAAATCTGCACGAATCTCATTAGGAACACGAATAACGTTTCATTGCAATTGGTCAATTGATGTCGCACTTCAAATATCCCTACTAGAAACAATCCAATGGAGTGATGCCCATTTCTTGAGATAATTTTTTCATTAAATTTTAATTTTAACAAATCGATGGTAGCGCTTGCTGAATGGCTTAACACCATCTTGGATTGTTTTCGGTCAATACTGAAAAAAAAAATTCTGCTAAAAACGTCCATCATTCAGTGTCTAAGGCAAAACCAGCAAATAAATTACGCTTATGATGGTTTATGGTTCAAACCCAAATCTTTACGTAAAATACGCCATGTTGTGCGATGTAGCAATACTAATTGTTGTGAACGTCGCGAAATTCTTAAATTTCGATCCTCTCGTACACTTTCTTTTGCGGCAGCAATGTTTTTTTCACTTCGTGCATTTCTTTGCCTTATTGGTACTCTTACATCAAATCTATCAACAATTCGACAAATAGTACCTTCTGGAGAACGATTATATACACCACAAATAAGACGAAGTACACGATAAGTTTGCCGAACAGAACACTGTTGTTGCAACGTGTATCGCTCCATTTTACAAAAAGCCTCACCTTACTGAACAGGAATGACAATGACAGCTGTCGAAAATAATATTTCATAAATTAGGACACTCTTATTGGATAACCCTTTATTTTGAAAAGTACGTACAAAATTCGGCCCATATACAGCCCAGATAGATCGATTAATCGGATACTTGGCCAAAATGGGATTACCGAAAGTAACACCTTTGGTAAGAGCTACTTCTGCTGATCTAACATTTTTACGCTTAAATTTCGCAATACAATCAAAATTCGGGATGTCAACATTTTCATCGTCATTTGACCAGGTTTCTGACAGAAACAAAATATTGCTTGAATCAATTACGGGATCGCTCAAGTCCGACACGTGTTTTCTGAGGCTTTGGCAATTGAAAGTAATCATGGAAACATTTTTTCCGCTATTCATGAAATCAAGAATCGTTCTTCCTATTGTTGACAATGTATTCAACGATAATCGGCGAAATTTGTCTTGTAAAGATATGATTGATGTATCATTTTTTCGACCATGATAAAATCTATTATCATTGTCTTCTGGCACTATGTACAGTCCTTCAATACTGGTAACTCGTGATAGAGCAAGATATAGTAATGGTAGAGAATGAGTCCTTTGATATTCATAAACAACTTCATTGAATGTTCCACCTTGGGATTTATGAATTGTCATGGCACATCCTGATACTAAAGGAAAATGATTTCGTTTTGCGTTTATTGTTTTGTTATTATCCATGGCAGTGGTAGATCGTTTGCCTCGCTCGATTAAATTTTTCGTAACACATTCACCAGCTTACACCCCGAGTCAAGCGTGCCTAAAGAAGTTTTACTTCTAAATATATTTCTCCAAAATTCGGCATTTCTAAAGACCAGGTGATTGACTATTCGGAACGAAACGTGTCATTTAAACATTTTCTATTAGTGGGAGATCCTTGCAAAATTTAGTAGTAATATTTATACTGGCAGTAAGGCAGCTTCAAACTATCAACATGGGTTGGCTTTCTGAATTTTAACAGGTAAAATTTCCGGTAAGTTTAATATTACACTTTAGTAGTTAAGAGCGCAGTATAGTCAGTTTTTTGCTATGCAAAATAAACTTCCACCCTCTATAAATGACGGATGAAAGCTTAAACAATCACAAATCAATTAAAATTTTAATTATAATTATTTCCATAACAAATCACACCATAAAAAGTTTATGAATATAAACAAACATCTCGATAATAATTCGAATTAAATTATGCTTCCCCCTATTTAATAGAAAATCAAATTCATTTTCCGAAAATTATTTTTAACCAAAATTATAATTTGTCATTATACAAAAGCGAATGAACAAGACGGGGAAGGAACGAGTTGATTAAATTATGCCTTCAAAAGTTCACTGATTTTGAAGCATAACATGATTATTTATACGCGTGTATTGGTATCCGTCATATACGACACCACATATACATACATAAAAACCATATTACATCAAATGAATGAATCCGTACGCACAAAATCATACAGACATAACACAAAATTATTGATTTTACGATGCTAATTAATCAGAGCTTTTGCGCCCGTTCCCATAACTCAATTTTTTTGTTCCAAAAATCAATTCATTTATGATTTAATGCGAGGACATCATTCAAAGTGTTTAGAATACTCATAATCTTTTCTATTATGCTGAAAAATATTTTTTTTATTGTACATAGACAAGTCAATAAAAAAAGACTCAATTATATATTTATAAGCTCGAAAGCTTTAAAAATTGCTGTACACCAAATAAACTTGTTGCTCTAAATATAAATTTCAACTAATAAAAACTAATGTTTATATACATGAAACTAACCTCCTACAATATTATTATGCTACTTACATATATCGATCGACATTTATAAAAAGCCTGTTACACTTTTGTGTTTGTGACAGTTTTTGTAACGCTTCTGTTTTATATTTTTTGAACGAAAGCCAAAAATTGCTGGATAATCATACCAATTTACGTTTTATTTTATTTCTTCGAAATTGTTGCATTTCCTCATCGGCCCACTCGTATCTCTCTGTACATGCAACCAAAAACCAAATATAAATGTTGGTATATTAAGTGGGACGTATCTATATATAGCTAGGTGTACGGGAAACACTTGTTGTCCAAAATTTACTCGAATTTATGCTCCGTCGTGCAGCTAAAATAACCGAAATCATATCGGTTTGACTATACGGGAATTTTGGTATGGAACGCATTTTGTATAGTGGAGATGGAGAAAAATACAGGGAAATTTTTTGGAATGGCACATGCGCATAGTTGGTTGGTATGACTAAGCTTGTGCAGGTCATATAATAAGAACCAGAAAAAATCTCCTACAATACGGAACTATATATTGAAGGAAAACAATACGAAACTTATTGAGGGAGGTGGTGAATTTAAAAATGTTAAACAAAACGTATGATAATGTCACATTTTTTTAGAAATCTTTTCTATCGGTTCATCCCAGCTCTGCCAGTCCTTTGATTTCGGCAACTCAGGGAACCACTAATCCTAACGGATTTGCTCTGATTTAGGTTCCGCAGCTCCTCGTTGTTATGCTGCTGCAGTCGCAGTACATGACTCATTTCTAATGTAGCAAGGACCATTCACAATGCTACGTAGTACTTTGTTCTGAAATGTTTGTATGATCTTAACTGTAGTTTTCTTTGTGCAGCCCCAAAGTAAATTTTAAATTCAGTTCTTGCCTTTTTTTAACAAGCAATTTTCATCTGAGCTAGACTCTAATAGCGTCATCAATAATACTAGTGTAGATATACTGGGTGGCTGACAACACCTCGTGTCAGAGCAAAACAAAACGCCACAGAATTTTTATTTTATGATGAATTTTATTGAATTAAAGAAAAAAATGTTTACAAATATTTAAATTTTCGAATTGCATTAGCAGTTTTCGATTTGACCACCCTTAGCCGCGATTATGGCCTTCAAACGGCCGACAAAGCTGTTGCATACAGCACGAAAGTGGCTCTGCGGAATTTTGGCTCAGTCTCGGTGAAGCGCTACCTTGCTCTTCAAAATACCCCGAACCGAGAAATCTAGCGGTGAATTTGGCGGCCATTGGGCAGTGGAAATGAACCGCGGAACGTTGTTTCTCAGCCAATTTTGATTGACGCGCGCTTTATGACTCGGCGCCGAGTCCTGTTTTAATGTCCAGGCTTTGCGGCCGAAATGTTTTTGTGCCCAAGGCTTCAACGCTCCCACCAACATATAATCCCGATAAATTTGAGCATTTATCTTGATGCCACGGTCCAAAAAATCGAGCGGTGAACGGCTTTCGGCCGTTACGGCGGCCCAAACCATCACCATCGGCGGCGCTTGGTTTCGAGTGGCAATCCGTTGGTCCAAATTTTCAGTAGAACGGCCGGCCAAGTAAATCCGGTCGTTTTGCTTGTCACATATTGCTCAATATAACGAACGGTGACTCATCGGAGAAAACCAAATTCGGTAAATCGCCTCTTTCGTGCAAGCGTAACAACTCGTTTGCTCCTTCCACTCTAACTTTTTTTTGAACATCGTTGCCATGCATTTCGGTCCACCACCATCGAGTTTTGCAATGCTGCCAGTATCGTTATAACGATTTATGGTGCGATACACAAACATTTTATTCACATGCAGATGTTTTAACTGGTTAACAATCTGCGGCTGTGATTTTCCAGCCAAATATAGAGCAATCACACTATTACGCTTGAATTCTATTGCGGATAACTTTTTTTCTCAATAGTTCCATTTCATTAATAGTTCCATTTCCATTTCTTTCATTAAACAATGGAATGAACTGTCATTATTGTAAATTTGAGCGCTCTGTAATCACTGGTTTGACAGCAATGACAGTCTGAAGCTGGTAACACTTCGTGTCAGTCACCCGGTATAACTAATTCGACCGGTGTGTTGTCGTTTTTATTATTTCGTATGATCAATTTTGGTAATATGCCTTATGACTCGACAGAATTAGGGATGCAATGATACGGTAAACATTTGTTGAAGCTATGAATCGTCTTAAATCTTTCGCGACTTGTGGTAATGGAAATTGTGATATAATTTCTATTTTGTCCGGATTGGGTTTGACTCCAAATTCGTCTATTCTAAAACCAAGGAAATTGATCTCCGATTTTCCAAACTCACATTTTGTTAAATTAATTTTCAAATCGAATTGACAGAAACGTTCAAATTTGAATACAATCTAGTATATAATCTGAACATCATCAATATATTTGAAAACAAAATTCCGAAATTCCTGGATGTCACCACATGGACGCCAATCACCACCACCATATGTAAAGGACTTGCCCAAGGAGATTTTGAAGGTCGTCATATCTCTTCTTTTAACATATATTCAAATTCCTTTTTTTGCTAAATTATACTTTTCTGGGTTCAACCGACGAGCTTTCGCGAAAACGAGAGCACCTTTCGTTTCAATAAAATGGAAAACGTTTGCGTGCAAATTTGAATGTTTGTAATTAGGAACGCAATTCTAATGAAACTAATTATTTTTTGTCCGACTGTTTTGATTTTTGAGCCACTAGCTGCAAGCAAATTAATGGCATTGCTAGTAATTGGTTAGTCTTTAGGAGTAGGCGGAACGATAGATAAATCTGAACCCGTATCGACTAAAAATGATTAATTGTTAACCTGTCAAAAATGAATAAACGCCGTTATTAGGCTGTGCCGAATTGGCTGCCATACAAGACGGCGATTTTTTTTTTTTGAATTTGATTTTTCGTTTTGATTGTATTTGCATCAACTTGTACATTTCCAAGCGTTAGCAACGTTCATACTGTTTTTTTATCATTTAACTTATCACGGGGGTTCTTGTTATTGTTTCGATAGAGCGAGCGCGAAAATGAACGAGAATCATTGTTTGTTGTGATTCAATTTGATCGGATACCGTTTTTTCTACATTCGGATCCGTACTGTTTATTGAAAAGTTTTCAACCACACTAGTTTCGAAATTGGCCATGTTTAAAATTTTATCTGCTACTTCGGCTCTCTCTCTCTCTCTCTCTCTCTCTCTCGAAGATTTATACTTAACGATGCTATGATCGAACGCTGCGGCTCTGGCAATTTAGAAAGCCAAGAAAAGGTGGAAGGTGGAAGGTTTCTTATCACCTAAATCAATACCTTTTAAAAGACTGGTGAGACGCTTTTCTTGTGATTGTGCGAATCCATTAGTGAGTGCGATTTTCACAGCCTCGTATTTATTTTCTCGAGGTGGATTTCGTATAATATCGACCACCACATCAAGATATGTTGGATCGAGGCTTGAACTAACAACATCATAGTTTGTCTGATCTTGTGTAATTCTATTATTACGAAATTGGGCCTCGACTTGTAAAAACCAAAGATCCGGCTCCTTGCAAATTTTTGTATTTCATCACTGACGTATTCAGATTGTCATTTCTGATGTACCAAGGACCATTCACAATGTACTTCGTTTTGAATTGTTTGTATGATCTTAACTGTAGTTATCTTTGCGCAGCCCTAAAGCTGAATACCATACGCCCAGATAGGTTTTAGCATTTGTTTATGTAACAGCAGTGTGTTGCGCGTTGTCAGTTGGGAGTTTCTTCCAATAAGCCAGTTCATTTTTCTGAATTTAAATTCAGTTTTTGCCTTTTTTAACATGCGTTTTCCACCTGGTCGTAAGCTGTGTCATCAGCAAACGTTCTTATTCTAGATGCTACTATATGTTTGGTAGATCATTTGTATACAGGAGGTATAATACAGTGCCCAGAACACTGTCTTGTGGAACCGCTGCCAATATTTTCTTAAGTTTTAAGTATTCCTCTTCCTGTCTCACCTGGAAGTAACGGTCGTTGATGAAAAACTTTAACAATTCAAAATATTGTTTTGAAAAGTCTCGTTGGAGCTCAAATTCCAGACCACGGCGGTGCCAAACTTTATCAAATACTTGGACTAAGCCTAAGAATATTGCTACTTTATTTTTTTCCCGCGCCTCCTCAATTGTATCCGAGATGCTATGATTGAGTGTCTTTCTCGGAACCCAAATTGATGTGTTGATATAAGATTTCTGCTCTCTAGAATTGGCTTTAATCTCTTGAGAAACAGTCTTTCAAAAATCTTTGATATTGTTGTTAGCAGAGAAATAGGCATATACGATGTTTTGTCGTTTAGCGGTTTATTAGGATTTGATTTCCTAATCGTAATGATTTCTGCTGCTTTCCACTGTCTCGGAACATATCTCTGCTAAAAACAGAATTATGTGTTGTATAGTTCCCTTAGTGCTTTTTTGAGTAGGGCTTTGATTATTTGCCCCATTATCAAGTCGTCTTGTTTTATTTATTTCAGAGTAACTGGTAGCAATGATATCTCGTCTCTTTTGCTTATACTTGTTCAGTTGGTGGTTTGGAAGTATTTTCTAGGCGTTCGGCAAACAGATCAGGTTTTTGCTTTTCGGTGCGACCCCAGGTTCCATCAACCATTTTTATAGGTGGTACTTGCATTTTAGGCCTTTTTAAACCTTTGGTTCAGTATCAGGTTACTTAGGAAGCTAGCCACTGACTCATTTTTGATCTCCTTTATAAGTAGTTTAAATTTGTTGCGCAAGTTCAAGTATTGCCCAAGAAAAACTTCGCTTTGTATGATTTAAATTGCCAATAATAAACTTTTCTTGTTTCAAAAGCTTGTAACATGTTACCAGACATAAGAAGTTTGTTTTATTTTACACTACACCCCGGGGCACGCTAATTATATAATTTGAACTTTTGCTCCTCAATGATAAAGGCTCGGATGGGTTATCAAATTTTATTATTTTTGGTTTTATAAGCTACTGCATCACTACGCAGTTGATTTGCGGTGTAGAATTGCGTTCTCTACTACTTTGGTATATGGCCGACAAGAGAACTGTCGCCGTGCTTCTACTTGAACATTAATACTGTAAGAAACATTCTCGCTGTATCATTTTATTAATTGATCCAGTATACAGCCGAACTTTAATGAGAAATCAAACTACGGGTCCACTGGACTATGTTTGATTAGTCCAATTAGCTTACCACTCTGCCATATTGATTAACTCGGACTATTCTGTGTGTTTGGACGTACCACGCACATGTTACAGGTTTCACATTTCATCTATTCGGTTATTTCAAAGGTAAAAATTAATTTTCTCTGATTTCCTATGGTAGACTTATGTGCACATCAAGATACAGAGCGACTGAATTTAGAAGATAGATGGATATAGATATAAAGGTACAAAGTAGAAAACAATGTCGCAACACTAACAAAAATATCAGGATAGCATTAAACTAAAATAATAAATGGAAAGCACAAATCCGTAAAGAAAAAAATCCTTTTAAAGTAATTGAGTAGTTTTGGAAATATCCGGTTCATTCTATGTATGCTTCATCTCGAGCATTTATCTCATACTGGATGATACGTTTACGTATATTGAACGGAAATTCAATTTTTGAAAACGTAAACCCCTCGCTTTAGATATTGATAGACTTTTATAAATTGCATGGACCTATAGATTTCTTTGCGTGTGTGTTATGTAAACGCGATGTAAATTTATTTGATTGTTATCAATTTTGTGATTGGTTTTGTTTTATCACGTAATACTGTTTATAAGTTCAAACACGCTGTGTGTGAAATAAATTTGAAGTTTTCGTGAACCATGGTATTCCCAATTGAAAAACAATTTGCTCTCGTTTCTGATACACTTTCTTGGAAATGAGATATTAGTCGTAGTTTTTTTATTTTATTTAAATTATTACAACTAAATACAATTTTTCTTTCTTAATTTAGTCACTTGTGAAGGGGAAGAGGCCCATTGGCCAGCTCCATTTATAGTTTATTTACTGAAGTAATCTTTGCACTGGTGTCCTCAATCCAATAAATTAATTGTCCATTAATTACTGCAAGGTTTTTTATTTCTTCTTGAACTGTCTGGATATTTAGGTTCCTATATGAAGGTCATCATTCCTAATGTATCAGGGGCGTTAACTATACCACGTAGCACTTTGTTCTGAAAAGTTTGTATTATTTTGGTGTTGCTTTTGATTGTACAGCCCCAGAGCTGAATTCTGTAAGTCCATGCAGGCTTTAGTACCTGTTGATATAATCGAAATTTATTTTCGGTTGACAATTCCGAATTTTTCCCGAGCAGGCAATACATTTTTCAATATTTATTATTAAATTCATCGTTTTCCTTTTTAACGTGCTCTTTCTTTCTGAGTCTGGTATCTAAGGTCTTCTCTAGGTATTTAGCTTTATTTGCATACGGAATCTGCTGACCGTTAATGGTTATAGGTTTGTAGCTGACTTTTAGATTAGTAAAATTCACATTGAAGTTGTCAAGAACTGCAGTATCATAAGCAAATCTTGCAACGGTAACATCGTTTAATTGAGGTAAATCTCTGGTGTAGAGCAGGTAAAGATTAGGTCCCAAAACACTACCCAGCGGAACACCTTCCGAAATCTTTTTCAGCTCGGCGTATTCTTCTTCATATTTCACTCAAAAATGGCGATGTTCTATGTATGATTTTAAAATCATATACTATTGGTTTGGCACCTTATCGAAGACCTGCGCCACATCTAAGAAGATACTAGAGCAAACCTTTTTCCTCCCTAATGTATTCTCAATGACATCTGTAAGCTTATGAACCTGCTAAATAGTTGAGTATTTCTCTCTGAAACCAAACTGATATTCTGGGGTAAGGATTCTGTGTTCTATGGTGCTTTTCAATATTTTGAGCAACATCCTCTCAAACAATTTCGCTAGGGTTGGTAGAACTGAAATTGGCCGGTAGGATTTTCTATCATTCAGTGACTTCCTTGGTTTCAGAATCATTATTATCCTGAGGATCGCATTGATTAGTTGCAATAATTTACAGGTGCCTTTTTCAGGCAGTTTCTTTATTATTTGCCCTGTTATCAGATCGAAAGCAGGAGCTTTCTTTACTTTTATGTTCTTGATTTCAGCTTTTAGTTCTTTCAATGTTACAGGTCTGATATCTTCGAAGTCAGATGTTCTGGGCGTATCTGCAGTGTTTTGGTAACTGGTGTACAGACCTAGAGGTTGAACTGTTTCTTCAAGATGTTCAGCAAACAGGTCAGCTTTATCTTTCGCACTTTTAGACCATTTCCCGTCGATTGTTTTGATTTGGGGGATCTGCGATTTTGGTGGTCTTAACCCTTTTATTGCTTTACAGAGGGAATAGTCGGCATCTTTAGTTGGAGCTAGAGAACAAAGGTATTTTCCAATTGTTTCATTTTTCACTGCTTTTATGAGAGCCTTAAGTTTGATGCACACGTTGTTTAAGGTGGTTTTATCTTGTGGCGCACGCGTCATCTGCGATTTCTTTCGGGCTTTCCGTTTTTTCTGCACAGGTTCTCTTACTTCTGTTTTGTAAATAACGGACTTTTTTTTCCTTGATGATAATTTTCTATTTCGTTTTCACTTTTGATTGGCACTTGAAGTTCTATTTTTTCCTCTACTAGCTGCTTAAACAAATTGGGACCTTATTAAAGTTAGCCGAAAGTTTCCAGCCGAAAGGTAATGCAGATAGTGTCTTTGCTATCCCAGCCGAAAGGTAATGCATATAGTGTCTTCGCTAGCCCAGCCGAAAGATGATAACGCAGATATTGATTTTGCTATCCAAGCAATGCATCCATTGCCATCCAATTTGCATCCATTTAGCATCCATTTTATTGAGAAATTCTGAAGGGGATGCGGGGGTGTAATTTTGCAAGAATTCTCTATTTCAATACATCGAATTATGGCCTACCAAATAACCATAGTGGCATCAATGACAAAGCGCGTTTATCTTGAACGACAGGCCATTCAATGAATTTTTTGATATGTTGAATTACCGAATTTTTGCAAAATTACACCCCTGCATCCCCTTCAGAATTTCTCAACAAAATGGATGCAAAGTGGATTCAAATTGGATAGCAATGGATGCATTGCTTGTATAGCAAAAACAATATCTGCATTATCATCTTTCGGCTGGGATAGCGAAGGCACTATCTGCATATTGCTGACCCTCCTCTTGCCCGTTCTGCTGGATGTGTAGTATGGTAACAGGTATATCTCCAGAATGCTACATAGGGACCGCTGGTAAAATGTGTTTCTGATATTCTGATAGGTGTTGTGTTAATTCTATATGGCTATTCTTAATGAATAATGTTGATGTCTGGTTTCTGCCCCGGAATCATGAAATGAACTATGTATTGCCGATATTAGTTATTTTTTGCTACTTTGGAACTTGGCATTTCCAGCAGATTGAGTCGATTCAGAATAAACTTATTGAGTTTATTCTGTTCCTCAAGGCTATTTGAAATTGCTTGGACAGTGATTTTGAATTTTTCGGTACTGCTGGTGTCATTTTCTTTCGAATTTGAAGAGACCTGCGCATATGTATAATTCTCGGCTGGCTGTATGCTACCCATTATAATTGATAAATTTTGCTGGTTCTTCATTAGATAGTTTGCAAGTTTGTGATGGGTGGTTTCCTGCACATTTGACACATCTTGAACAGCTATGCGGTTATAGCCTCGGCATTTTTTACATTGTACTATTCTTGTACTGCCTCTTTTTACAGCTTCGATCTTTACTCGCTTGTTGAGTTTGCTGGTTATATTGTAAAGTTTTTCTATTTGCTCGAATCAAACGTTAGCATGAACACGGGAAGTCCTCTTTTAATGTTGTTTTAATAATGTTCACGGCATCAAGGATTTTAAATCCTTTATTTTCTAGGTCCTCCATTATTGCAACACCTTCACAGGTTGGATGTAGGCCTCTTGCCATAACGTTTGGATTGGAAGTACTAATCTTCCATAAATTATTGTTCGGGGCAAACTCATCCAACTCAGTACACTTTGGGTTTCGGAATAGTTGGTTACTCCTTCTATAGGTAAAAATCTGTGGAGGGGCTTTTAAATTTGGCTGTGCTTCATTTTGTTGAGATGGTAGCCTTTCGGGTGATTTTTCTACTTCTAGTAGAAGTAATTTTGCTTTTCTTTTCTTATTACTCTTGTTTTGTTTAGCTTTTCCCTATTTCAGCATCCAGTTCGTTTCCCTATCTAACTCTTTCTCGTACGTTGGGTATTCAGCGTTTCTGCGACTTGACTCTTTTAGGTTGTACTTTGTTGTCTGACGCTTCTTTCTTTATGGTTTTATTTTTCATTTTTGAATTTGTTTTATCTGTTTTCAGGCAGATTAATTGCGTTGAAGATTGGAGATTAGAAGCTCCATGTCTCCAATTTTTTTGTTTTAGTGCTTGATTTTCTTTTCCTACCGACGTTGAAGATATCAGTTGCAGAACTGCTTCTACTTCTACTTTTAGCATACGTGCTTGCTGTATTTGACTGCTGTTGAAACTGATTCGCTGTTTTAAAATTGATTTTGCATCAGTCGTACTTTTAAAAAAGATTTAATCTGTTTTTACTTTAATGAAGCGTCGATAAACGTTTCGGCGACGGTAATATACCTTGCCTAGTTACCAAATGGCCTAAAAAGATAATTTCGGTTTTTGCGAAAACGCATTTCTCAACATTTACAATCAGTCCATGTTCTAATTTAGTAAAAAAAAATTTAATATGCTCGAGATGTTCGTCAAAATTTGGATAGGCAATGAACACGTCGTCCAAATATACAAAAGAGAAGTCGAGTCCACATAATACTGAATTTATAAGGCGTTGGAACGACTGTGCTACATTTCTAAGACATAAAGTTACTCTACAAAATTCAAATAGTCCTAAAGGTGTCGAAATTGCTGTTTTTGGGATGTCTGTCGTTTCAATAGGAGTTTGGTGGTAAGCCTGGAGAAGGTCTATCATTGTGAATCTAGTGCAGCCCTCGAGTCGTTGTGTAAAGTCTTGAATATGTGGAATCGGATACCTGTCTGGAGTTTAATGCACGAAAATCTCCACACGGGTTTCAAGTTCCATTCTTTTTGGGTACTAAGTGTAGCGGGCTGGACCAAGAGCTGCTACAAGGTCTGCAAATCCCGAGTTTCATCGTGTTTTCGAATTCTGTCTCCGCGATGATGAATTGGTCCGGTGCTAGTCGTCGTGGTTTGCATGCAACCGGTGGTCTGTTTGTTTCAGCCATGTGAGTCAAGTTATGTCTAGTATTGCCAATATAAATGTTACCAAAACTGGTGGCCCCGATACAAAATCAGATGCGCCCAAATCCATTAAGTGATACATATTTTGAAATGTAAATTTGTTCAAGTCCACTAAAAGTGTACATGAGAAAAGAACGAATCGCTGCTTTGCAACATTAGTTTAAATTAAACTCAAACTGCTAGTATTGGATGGATTTTTGGTATTGAAAGTCCAAATAGGTATTTCTTCCACCTACCAAAATTATTTTTTACTATAATTTCCGCTTTAATAACTAAAATGCGATTTCTTTCCGGCTTCCAAGCCTGAAACATTAAACTGAACATCCGCTCACACATTGCGTTAGAGTGCCGCACACAAAATATAAACTGAACAATTTTTTCCATGTTTGGAGTTTTCAACGTTTTCAATATAACACTCCATTTTTCACTTATGATAAATTTTCCCATCTAATTTTGTTTGCCATCTAATCGAAATTTCCTTTACCACATACAGGTAACCCTCCTATAACACGGTAGATAAACTATAATATGGAGTGTTATGCGAAACCGTGTTATAAGAGACTAGAAGCTAGTACAAACAGGGAGGTTAAGTTCCAAAATATACTAAAGCGTTTATTTGGTTGAACGACCTCATCTTCATTTTCTGAGTTTTATCTATAAAGTTCAATCTATAAAGAATCTGTAATGTTGCTTTGTTTCTGTGTCCTTATAAGGCCGTTGTAATTTCATGATATGGTGATAAGCACTTTTGGAGTTCCAATTTGAATTTTCGACTTCTTTCTGTGGAAGGGTCGGCATTTAAGCAAAAAGGATTTCAACTTTTCTGCTAAGTTCAAACCTTGTAGTTTTTATAGTGTAAAATTATTAACACCACTATCTTCTTCAGAGCTAGAATCGGTTTGATTTACATTTCTTAGGAAGACCATTTCTACCTAATCAGCTTTTCCGACTTTTTGTTCCACTGGTAAATCTTGAACGTCCGCATTAGCCATATCCACAAAACCTTCTCCTCCGATCGATCTAGCAAGTTTTAATATGCAACCAATTTCATTTTCTGCTGATTCTTGCACGTTTTCTATTCCATTTAATTCTGGCCATAACTTTTTCCAACATACATTTAATGTTGTAATTTTCAGGTCTTTTAGCGATAAGGATATGATTTCCATAAATTGATTAATTGAAAATTGCTTCCAAGCTACAGTTACGTCAATAGATTTTGTGTTGGTTATATCTAAAACCCATTGTTATGATCTCTTGATGTAATAAGTATTAAAGGTATAAATAATACTTTGATCCAATGGCTCGGGTAATGAAGTCGTGTTAAGAGTTAGAAACACTATTTGGACGTTAGGATGATTTAAGTTATGTGGATGATCTGGCTTATTATCTATTAGTAATAGCGGTTTGAAGTCTTTAAAAAAGTTTCCACCTCTGGCATAAAACAATTTAGAAACCAACTAATAAATAAATCTGCAGTTACCCAAGCTTTTGAATTCGTGCCCAATAAACCGGTAATGTGTTTTAATTTACACCTTTTAGTGTACGGGGATTCAAAGATCTATAAATTAACAAGGATTTTTTAATTTTTTCATAACAATGTTCGGTTGGATATTTATTTCCACCAAAGCTCGGTTTCGTCAGTATTGAAAACTTAAAGCGCCGTGTATCCTTGATCTTCAATATTTTTTTTTATTTTTTCTTGACACGACTTGGCAGCTTCATGTTCTGCCGATACAATTTCAGCTTTAATTTTTATGTTATAAAGTGAACAACGCTTTTTGAACTTCTCGAACCTACCTTAAGTTGCTGAAATCTGGGTGCACAGATGATCCTCTTTCTTTAAGGTAGTTAAAGCGCTTTATGCTTAATGATATTACCGTCCAATGGAATCCGTTTTTTGCGGCTATCAAGGAACCTACCAGAACAGCACTTATAATTTTATTTTCATTTTTTTTAATGGTGCGGACTGTTGCCTAAATTTATAGAAAATATGGTGACGTGTTGTACGAAATTTTCCGCATTTTTTTAAATCGTGTTGGAGCGAAACCGTGCTCTAAGATACCGTGTTGTAGGAGGGTTACCTGTATTTAATTATTCTTTTCTAATTCATCCTCGCATTTTGTCAAGGCATTTATGGCTATACTACCATAAAAATGTTCATCCAATTTTGATTTAAAAGACTTCCACAAGTTTTGCGTCAAATCAAACATCTCGATAACTACCGGTTCACTTTCCTCAAATTTTTAAATTATTCTCGCCACAGTGTTTCCCATATTTAAGACGATATCTATGTAAGCTTACGCTAATTCATTATTCAGAAATTCTAGCAAGAAAGATGGTGATGATTTTGAATTAAAATATGATTTAATCGGTAAGATTTTGTAAAGCCGGTCAAGAGCCGCAACAAAACCATAAATTCACCAAAATTCTGGGTTGGCATTGTCTGCACAATAACTGGAAATTCTCTTTGGGTTCAGTCGGGCTTTGTTAATACAAGAAGGCAGGTGACTTGCGATATCTATTGAAATTTCGCATGGGCATTCAAAAAAATGTAGAATTTTTATTTTCACTCCATTTTCCTTTAGAAAATACCGCAAAACAAGGAGGAACATTACCGACCAAATGGCACAGTGGTTAAAGCTTTGGCGTTTGGATCGGGAGGTACCGGGTCCGAATCCCGATAGGGGCAGGATGCAAAGGGAATTTTCATCAACAAATTACGATTTGTGATGGAATGAAACACATCTATGACCCCCTGTCGGAGTGCAAAACTCATGGACCGACCCATCTTCCATGTCAGTATAGGCTGACATGGAGCTATGCAATGTGCAGATGGTGATAAAATCGGACCCATATCCGTACGTCCTCGAATTGGCCTACACTGGCGAAAAAGTAAGGACGTAAATAAGCAAACCGCGAAAGAGTTGGAAGAGCCTTGGCCCCAGAACAGATAGCAGGGATAAATAAAAAAAAAAAAAAAAAAAGGAGAAACATTTTTATATTTCGCTTGTTAGAAGTATCCGTTGCGACAGAATATGGAATCTTATTTGTTTTTAAATTGGTGATAATCCGATGTTGAATTTCTTTTGCAGAAAATTGTCGAAAATAGAGAGCTGCTACAATTTGCAGAGTTAAAACAGTGTGCTTGCTGGATTGTATGGTAAACAAACGTTGCCTCTGCTGCGCTAATTTTCTTGGATGAATGCTGGGAGAATTGCGAATGAATTGAATTTTGCGTGGGCCAGATGTCGTTTTCGTTGGCGATATCTAAATTCCGATTGGCTGGTACATTGTGCAACCAAGGATATTGTTTGAACCCCTCAGCACCGCACATTTTTGTTTCGGCGGTTGGTTTTTTGGTTTCTCTTTTCGCCTTCGGTATTTTCATCTTCCGTTGAGTAATCTTCAGAGTCATTAGGTTCCTTCGTTTGTTTCTCAATAATTCGTATTCTAGAAAGTATTAAAAATTACCATATGAAAATACTACGTTTTGCCAAAGTATCAGCAGTAAAAGTACAAACAGAAAACACCAGGTCATATCAAAATTATCATTTATTTACAAAATTATAATTATAAATACTTTCAGCTCTTGTGAGCTTATCAAATATCAACTTTAATTTAAAAAAACACTAGACAGGTTTTGCTTTTGAAACCACATAAGCTAAAATTAAAAAATATGCATAACACATCACGTATAAGTTTAAGTTCCAACCACAATGGTGTGGGCCCGGTGAATTTATACGGATTGAACAAGAGGTCATGTGTACAAAAACGGGCATGATTAGTAAATTAATAAGAAGAAATTTGGGCGAGACGGGCTATTGTGTTTATTCTTTAAACCAACAAAAACTTCCACTAGTAACCAATACTTTCGATTGTTTTAGGCCATTTCTAATAGCTTAGGTCATACTGAGACTACGAGGAAAATTTGGGGACAATTTTTGGCCAAACACTGAAAATAACTTATATGGCCGCAGAAAACCAAAAAATTATAGTGAAAATTCTAATCCATCAATTTTTCCCAAATTTTCCTCGCAGTCTCAGTATGGCCTAGGCTATTAGAAAAACCACCGAACGTATTGGTTTTTAGTGGAAGTTTTTGAGATGTTGGCCAAAAATTGAAAAGAGCTTATATGGCCGCAGAAAATCAAAAAATTATTGTGAAAATTCTAATCCATCAATTTTCCCCAAATTTCCCTCGTAGTCTCAGTCTCATGACCTAAGCTATTAGAAAAACAACCGAAAGTATTGGTTACTATAGTGGAAGTTTTTGTGATATTGGCCAACAACTGAAAATAAATCAATAAACATTTTTAAATTTTTAAAAGGATTGGTTATGGCCAGGTTTAGTCCAGCATGAACAGATCCTTGAATTTTATCCAAAACTTACTTTAAAATACCTGATCAAAACTATACTATCCAATTCATCGTCATTCTTTTAGAATTGCGGAAAAACGAAATATTGTTAAATTTCAAAATCTCATTTACCGAGTTCCTTTACTTCGGAGATTAATCAATTTGTCATTTTAAGGATCACCTTAAATATTTCATTCCGCTGGGATGTTTTATTTAGTGAAAACAGAGATACAAAATGAATTAAAAATTTCCGCTGGTGATTATATAACAAAATAAATTCTCTTTTGTGGTGGTGCTGCCACTTGCGGCGAGTAGCAAAATCTCTTATTTTCCGCTGAGAAACATCCGCTATCTTATACAGCATCTACAGATCCCTTATATTGGTGATGGTAACCAAAAGGATTATTGTGATTTGTAAAAGTAAGTCGGGTGATGGCCACAGCATCTTAATCCCTAAATTTCTTCTATGCGAGAGAATAAAGTAAAAATTGAAAATCAATTTTCTGGGAACCAAATTAAACCATAAACGAATGGAGTATGTTATCCCATAACAACAACAAAAGCTCTTTATACCCACAGTACACAATACTGTAATGTATACAAATCAAGAAAGGACAAAAAGCTTGGGCAAATCCTTTCTGCTGTTGTTATGTTTTTTATTCTTCTAAATTACAAATGATTTGTGGTTTTTTTTCTTAGTAAAGCGGAAATTACATTTTTCTTACACTTTCGATCCCTTTTGTTGTACATGTATATGTCTTTTAATATGATTTGGTACTCTGTATTAAGAGAAAAGCACACGAAGGCATGAACAATTGTTTAAGGTTATGATGAAGATAGAAAACCAAAGAATGTGTATACCAAAAAACAAGATTTAATGGCTAAATGGAGATCTTTTAAATAATTAAAAATGTTTGCATATAAAATATAAAACAAAGAACCGAAAACTTAAAGCGGAAGCAAACAAAATGTGGAAAAGAAAACATATAGACATACTCAAAATTATGGTAAAGTTCGTCGGGATGGAAAATACGGAAAAATTTAAAATTTAGGGTCTCTCGGTTCATTTTTAATGAATATCAATCATAATTTTGTGAATGTTTTACAAAACAATACGGTTTTTATAGGGTTCGTTCATATTATGGTATACAAAATAAGGAAACACTGTAAAGTATGTGCGACCGACCTTCATCGCCTTGTCATCATAATGCCTACCGCGTAACATTGTGATTTGTGGTGGGCGATTCAAATAATTAAGATGATTTATAATTTCCACTTCCGAATTTGAAGTAATAAAAATCGCTGTCCTTGGTTCTTGCTACGAATAAATCCTAAATTTTACAATAAATACGTGGTCGACAGGATATGTTAAACGATAACATTTCGAAATAGATTGGCAGTGACAGATTTTGTCAGAAATTTTTATGATCTCATAACGTTTGGGATTTAAACCGGTAAGACACTACTTTAAATATAGCCATTTGATTTTAAAATAAAATCGTTTTTTGGAAGGTCAATTCTTATCTACAGCAGTTTATTTCTTTGTGGGTTTTAAATCTACGAATAGCTGCAACTTAGACATGCGTTGGGAAATAAAGTTTGTAACTTTAAACCAACTTGCCAAGTTCTGTACATGTTAGAAGTGGAATTATGCAAATAGTATTTGAGATACACTTCTATTAGTAAAAGAGATTACGGGAAATGCTGTTGCTTCGTTGGCTTTTAGCCGAAGAATATAGGAAAGAGCTTTTGCCAAGGCTGCAAAATATTAGATGAGAGGAGGAAGCTCGAGTTTATTGGGATGAATTTGGAGAGGGAAAACGATAATCGTCACCGGATTCAGAACCATCAGGAATGACGCTTGTTGAATCATTGAAATATCAAAAAATCAGCACTTAATTTAAGGGACATGATGAATACACTTCTGTTTCAGGTTGAGAGAATAAGCGAAAAACTAGACAAGCTAGATTCCAAATTTGAACAGTTTGCTGAGTTGGATGAACAGCAGAACGCGAAAATCGAGAAACTTGATTAACTTATACGAGTCCAAGAGCTCGAAATATAAAAACTGGAAGATGTGTTTAAGAATTTTGTACCAAAAGTTGTTGCCGAGAACTCGTTCAAAAACTCAGACAATAAGTCATGAACCCCAGATCGAGCATTTCAAAATTCAAGATAGAGTAAAGCACTTCGGTGCCAGAGAAAGGGCAGCAGGCGTGTTGCAGATGACCTCCACGATAGAGAGATGTTATGATCGACTCGCGCCACAGTTGAGGATGAAGAAAAACCCAGGAGCGGAAATTTTATCCACTGAACCAACATCGAAGCGATAACTCGATTCGAATGACGTTTCAGCGACCTGGGCACTGGTGAAGCAAGCAATGAGAAAATTGGCATACAGCATTCAGAATTACGAAGAATTTCATCCATCAAGTGTAAACCAAGTTATATCAAAATGCAAAAAAGATGCTTCAGTTGCGGGAAGCTACTCGTACGTCACTACATTCGAGATTGTTGGCAACTCTGGAATGATTTTTCTCGCGGCACCCTGATTTCCGAGAATGATTATGTGAAAACTGGCAAGAGGAACGAATACTAGGAATATGAACGAAAAAACACAGAAGACCAGAGACCAGAGGCCAGCGCGTGGTTCTAACTCAGATGTGCAGATGTGAGTGCAAGTCTGATTAAAGGGAGTTTACGGCCAGAGAAAAAAGGGGCGAAATAGCTTATCAAATAAAGCAAATATTCTTGGCAACGGTCCAGGAAAAGATTCCAGTACTAGTATTGAGCGCGATCCAGAAACCCGCGACGGAGAGTCATACAATGGTGGCACACACTGAAGCTAAGAAGTGATTAGTTAGAGCAAACATAACGTAGCTGGTCAATGACGACAAATGAGCAAAGATCGAGCCGCAGTAGAGAGTAACATCACGAAATCCAGAAATAATTCGGAAGCCCAGCGCATGACATGCATGAAAGGTTTGTCGATTTTCGACGAGGTGATACAGTGTGGCTGTATAATTCCAAAAAGTAGTAGAAGATACACACTGAGATTGGAAAGGTCTATACAAAATTGTCAAGAGGATCAGCGACGATGTGTGTCGAATAAAAGAAAACCTAGGAGGTGTAGGAAAAGTTGTACATATTCATAGACTGGAGCGATACGACATTGGATAAGTCTGTTCGAGACGAATAGATTTAAGGTAAAGGTAGTGTTACGAATTCTACTCTACATCCCATTTATGAATTAGGGCTACGATCGCCATAGTTTGGGGTCTCTTACTCAATGCCCATCTGGAAATTAACCCAATAAAACCGGTGTCTTGTCTTATCCAAAGTTTTATTGATTACAAAATGTATTCCGGATCTTGTATCCAATTGAACGGTAGCGCAATTTGCTGTTTATTATTGTCACCGTTAACCGATTCCAAGATTCTTACTAGTACTCCGTCATCTATTCTCAGCAAGTGCCACTGCGCTGAATAATTTTTAATAGTGGCACTTTGAGATGCAATTTTCTGCCAACGTGGTCGTTTACCTTCTATTAACCATTTGCTTACTAGGCAAATTTACTCATCAGCCTCATGACCTTCTTTTTTAAAATTTCTTTATTTTAACCATGTTCTGATTCTTGCAATGATGAACAGCACGCAGAGCCTGCTGTATAATCCATGTGCATTGTTGTGCAACATACCTCGTTGGCGCTCAGTCTTAAAAGTTTAGAATTGCAGTCGACCGAACTACCTACTTTCTTGCCGCTCGCTGCAAACTGCATCAACCATTTGAGTACTGTATGATCTGCGCGAAGAACAAACTCTTGCCCATACAGATATTTGTGGAAAGGTTTAAAACTGTCCACCACAGTTCGCTCTTTGCTCTCTGGCTGTGATAACATTGCATCTATCTCCGTAATGCTAGCGCCTGTATCCAAATTGAATCCCACCGGCCTGTGGATACGATAAAATAGGAGACTTCGTAAACGTCAGCCAGGTTCCGGTGGTAGTTGGACATTATCCCAGGAATCTTCTTAGTTAACTAGTTACCTTTGATTCAGGCCAGACTATTGCTTGAAACAAATACCCAAATAATTTACTTTTTTGCTGAAAAAATTGCATTTGACTAAAATTCTACTGCCCGGATAGCTTGCAGTACTTATTTAAGACTTTTAACGTACTCAATAAAAGTTCTGCCTATAGTACAATGATATCATCCAAATAAGCCAGACAGTTTTCCAATTTGGGCCTCGTAGAGTTGTTGCAGGCACGTTGCATAATCAAAACGGCATTACCACAAATTGGTATGTTTCCTGCTGAAAATGCCATTTTCACTCTATCATCATGATGGATGGATTACTACTTGTCAATATCCGCTTTTCAGATTCAATGTACTGAAAACCTTGGCCCCTGACAGCGTGTCAAAGATATCGTCAATGCATAGTAACGGATACACTATCGTGTTGTCCCATCCTTTTTCTGGACAAGAACTTCGTCACGTTCCAATTTTTAGGTATAATTCGGCTGTCTCCTGCTGCTTCGCGAGTGGTAATTGTTTTGGTGCTTGGCGGATTTGAATAGCGTTTTCTGTGTTCTATATCGCAAATTAATTGTTCCTACTTTTCCTAATTCATTTAGAGCTGTCACTGCGACATCTAACTGTTCTGCTAGAATATGGCGGCGCAATGAGCGAACTATATTCTTCTGCCTTTGGTTTGGTGATCGTCGAAATTGTTTAGACCTGCAGTTGGCCATATAGTTAATTTCCTTAGCTCTGCCGATGACCACCCCATTCCTGATTACATTTGTTGACGAGTTTACGTTCAAAACACGTACTGGTATTTTCTGCTGGAATTTTACCAAGTTTCCCGCACACAACAACCCGTTATTTTTGACATTCGCAGGTGCCACAACTCCAATCATGGTATTCCTGAGGTCACCGTCAATTTTTGCGCAGATGACTTTTTCACTTGGGTTTACCTCCAAAATACAACATTTAATATTTGGTTATCCAGATCCACGATCATCTGGTATTTCTTCATAACATGCAGTCCGATAATACATTCATCAGGTATTCTAGCTACGACAAACCGGTGTTTGAAGTCATTACGCCTAACTTCACTGGAAAGATACACTCCCTTGTGACTAGTGCAGATTTACCTGTGGCTATTAGCAAGTTATAGTGGCCCGTGGCATCAATCTGTTCTGGATCTACCATGTTAGGACGGACCACTGATTTCAAAGCTCCGGTATTCAGCGTAAAGGTGCATTCACGCTGTACCAATAAAGTTATAAAGGTAAGACTTTTCGAATCCGTCCAAAGTTGTGTCATGCTAACGGTGTTCTTGGGGCATTTCCTCCCTTCCATCAACATACGCCCCTCAAACATTGTGTAATTTGTGTTTTATCTCCTGGTCTCATCTAACTGTCTCGATTTTGTCCCGAATTCAGCTTGAACATTTTTAATCTGTCAGTGGCTAAATTTGATCTTGCTGGCTTATCGCTCAATTCTGTTGCAGTTACGGTTTGTAAGATATTTGTAGCTTTCCCTCGGAGGACCAAAATGAGTGCGTTGAGCTACTCCTCTGCGGCCCAACCAAACCTTGTGTTTTACTGCCGCTTGGAACTGGACCAAGAGCTTCCGTCAATTGTTTTATTTAGCTGGCCACCTTTGATAGTTTGCGATGTATTTGTTTCAGAGCGAGCCTCTTTAAGCTTAATTTTACTTTCCATTTCCTTGAAATGACCGTCCACTTCTTTTTCAAGGTTCTTAATTTCTCGTTTAAGCTATTGGAATTGAAGCTCTTGGGTGTACTGAATTTGATCGAGTTTCAGGCCTTGCTGATCAAATGTCGACTTGTTAATCTAATTTGACCACCTTGTTGTGTATGGAGTTGATATGGTTTGTCGCTTTGTTCCCTTCGGAGTTGAATTTAGCACACATTCACTTTAGTTGAAGCAATGCCTGCATCATGTCCCCAAGTCCAACAATAATTTTTGTAATTTGGGTGTAAGTGGTTGTACTAATATGGTTGTTCCTGTTTGATTCGTTACTCCGTTTCTCTCATTTCTTTGCAAAGTTGGAATTTATATTCATGGTTCGGGGTAACTGAGGATATCCTTGGCGCTACCAAGTCTCAAAATCTGCTCGTTTTTATTGCCTTCGGTTTAACTGGTGATACCCTACAGCTTATCCTGCAATTGCTGGAATGTATATTCGTTTATGTTTTTAATTATTGTCGGTATTTGCAAAATCCCACTTCTGGATTCATACTGGATCTTGTAAATAAAACACCCAAGCCACATAATATAATTCACAAGTTTCACTCTTTATCACTGTTCACTAATTCACTTTTTTGTTCACTTTAACTTTGCGCATACTGTTTACCTTCTCCTTCTTAACTTGTACTGTTCATTGATTGCATTACAACTCTGTTTGCCTCCTAAATTGGCGAAGTAGACGTATTCAACATTCCACGTCATCAATTCCCCAGTCTTGATGATTATCGTCGTTGTTAATTGTAGTGTTTTCCGTGATGACTGTCGCCGCCGCCATTTACAATTGCTTCCATGATTTCCATATTCCCATTCATATGGAATGGCTAAAAATAATTTTAGTTTTCCCAATTTACTGAATAGCAATTTTACCGGTAATAATAACTGTTGTAAGAAATCCAGTGCGGTGGCTTTTCGGATAATAAATTGTCCTTCAGTAAATATTTCGTTTGATATTGAATTTATTTCCCTATATGAACTCCAAATTAAGACTTAAACACTGGCATTATGGCATGTTTAAAATTCACTCTATTCAAAACCTAAGGAGGAACATTTCAGAACTAGCAGATCTTAGCATTTTTATTATCTGTTGCAGTGCAAAGTTTTGCAATTAAACCGATTTAGTGAACGCAATCGTAGTTCAACGGTATCAGTGGTTAATCGTAAACAATTTAGATGATATAATTTCATATGAGAATCGCCGAGAATCTTATAGATATTGGTCGCTATCACATGATACGTACTAAGGCAGCAACAATTGTTGGGTGAACATATTAAAGGCTTTACAGATTTGACAGTAATAAAATTATCTTTATTTAGATGATTTTTTTGCTTTGGATTAAGTTTGGAAATGGTTTACTAGCTCTGAACGACCTTTCACCTTTAGCTGTGTTTCGGAAGCTGTAGCATTTCTCGATCTAGAAAAGTTTTCGACCGTACTGTTTTAACATTCACCTTCAACTTATGATAGAGAATTTGTCCGATCCAAAAAGACGCATGCTATTGGACAACCAAACGTGACCATAATACCGTAAAAGCTCACCCCAAAGATGAATAAATAAAAATGTAACCATTTTTCTTCTACGTATGATACAATGATTTATTTTTAACATTTAAAATCATATAATTAATCCGTATAAATCTCTCACGTTTACTGCAACAGCAGCACCAGACTATTCTTTACCACTTTTCTACAGTATCAAATATTAGAATGGGATATTTTTGTCGTGTATACCGACCGCACCAACCATCAACAAAAATTATTTTTATTCTGTGAATCTAGTCACGAATCGGTTATCTATCCCTATATACAGACTTTTGGTCCAATTTTTATTTTTATTTTAATATTTATTTGTTCTATGGCACAGTATGAGATAAGCGATGGGATTAGATAATAACTGGTTTGAGTACTAAGCCTAAAAATCGCACACCCATGTTTGTTTGTAAGTTAATTTAAATTTTTTGATCATTTTATCTTAATCATATACAAAGATAGCAATCTTAAATTAATTTAAGTAAGATGAAAATATGTATCAAAATCTTTAATCTTTAAGATAAAAATGAGCTTATACAGACATATCCAGGAAAATATTATTATGTAGAGCTAAACAATCATCTCAATTCGTTCATGTTTATACGCCCGAGGAACCAAAAGAGCATAAATTCGACTAATTCATTACAGAAAAGTCTAGAGGCTATCGAACGGAAAAAATGTTGTTGGCTCATATTTGCTTTTTGGTTGTTGCTCCTTTTCAGGAACAGCAGAATAAATTAAAGATTAATTTAGCAAAGTTGAGTTCAAATTTTCATTTTGATTTAACAATTTTTTTATGCATGAGTATTATACAAGAATATAAAAAATGTTGTGGATAATTGTATGTGTGTGTGGTGTGTAATTTATTTGAAAAATATCTTCAGGCACTTTTAATTATTTCTTCTATTTTAATATTACCCTTGGTTAACTTAATACAGAGCTTAAAATTATTGGCAAGTACCAATTTAATCAATTTTAAAATAATTCAATACGAATATTCAACATGTATTCGAGAAGTTTGATCAGAATGAGTATTCTACACACATACATATTAATAATTGTTTGATGGACAAATAATACCACATTTCGTTCAAAATTTTCTAAGACACAGTTCCACTTTTACCATTTTTCCACTGAAGAAGGTAATACTTTAAATGTCACGTAAATGTTACGAAAAAGAAAAGGGTCAATTTGTTTTACGAAAATAAAAATCAACAATGTTGGGTTGTTTGCTATTTCATCGAACAAAATCACAACAAAAATATAAGAATGGTTGGTATAAATATTCGTAACTGAAGAAAATGTCAGAAATACAGAATACGTTTTCTGTTTGGTATGAGTTTAAAGGCTTAAAGTTACTCCCCTCGTACGCCATGCCCACGAAAATCGTGCGAAATTGACTAAGTAAATTTATCATAGTTTACTTTAAAGGGAAAATATTATTGAGGTATTCGAATGTTTCTATATTTAAATTTAATTCAGCAAGAGAAAATTTTTTGTAAGAAAAGTGGCAAACATATTGTTGAATATAAATTTTAAATTAAATACTTCTATTTGTATAAATTTCAAACTATAAACTAGAAGTGTTATCTAAATTTGTAAAATTACTAAATTTAAAAATTATAAAATTTCAACATTTTAAAATTTCGAAATTTCTAAATTACAAAATTTCTAAATTTCTAAATTGCAACATATTGTAATTTCAAATGTTCACATTTTCTTAATTTCTTAGTTTTTAAATTTCTAAACTAAACTTCTAAATTTCTAAATTCTTAAACTTTCAATTTGCTAATCTTCTAAAATTATGAATTTCTAAATTTAAAAAATTCCAAATTTCTTAACATCTTAATTTCTAAGTTTCTAAATTTCTAAACTAAATTTCTAATTTTTTAAATTTCTAAATTTCTTAATTTATAAATTTCTAAATTTTTTAATTTTTAAGTTTCTAAATTTCTAAATATTTTATTCTAAATTTTTAAATTTCTTCATTTCTAAACTTCTAAATTTCATAATTTACAAATTTCTAAATATCTAAATTACTAAATTTCGAATACTCTCAGTTTCTCAATTTCTAAATTTCTAAATTTTTTAATGTATAAATTTTTAAATTTCTAAATATCTTAATTTCAAATTCAAATTTTCTAAATTTTTGAATTTTTAGAATTTTTTATTCTATATTTTTAAATTTCTTAATTTCTAAATTTATTAATTTTCAAATTTCGAAATATCTCAATTACTAAATTTTAAATTTCTAAATTTCAAAGTTTCTAATTTTTCAAATTTCCAAATATCTAAATTACTAAATTTCGAAAAAGTGTCTAAGTTTCTAAATATATAATAAATAAATTTATAAATTTCTAAATTTCTAAATATCTAAATTTCTAAATTTCTAAATTTCAAATTGTCTAAATTTCTAAATTTTTATAATTTTTAATTCTAATATTTTAAATTTCTTAATTTCTAAATTTTTGAATTTTTAAATTTCCAAATATCTAAATTACTAATTTTCGAATATCTAAGTTTCTTAATTTCTATATTTCTTAATCTTTAAATTTCTAAATTTCTATATTTCTAATTTTTTAAATTTCTTTATTTCTAAATTTTTAAATTACTAAATTTCTAAATCTCCAAATTTCTAAGTTTCTAAATTTCTTAATTTCTGAATCTCTAAATTTCCAAATTTCTAAATTTCTAAAGTTCTAAATTTTTAAATTTCTAAATTTTTAAGTTTCTAAGTTTTTAAATTTCTAAATTTCAAAATTTCTAAATTTCTCATTTTCTAATTTTTCAAATTTCCAAATATGTGAATTACTAGATTTTGAATATTCTAAGTTCCTAATTTTCTGAAGTTCTAAATTTCTAAATTTCTAAATTACTAAATTTTTAAATTTCTAAATTTCTAAATCTCAAAATTTCTAAATTTCTTAATTTCTTAATTTCTAAATTTCTAAGTTTTTAAGTTTCTAAATTTCAAAATTTCTAAATTTCCAAAGTTCTAATTTGCTAAGTTTCTAAATTTCTGAAATATCAATTTTATATACTATAAAACCGACCAGGAAATTACTAAAATTAAATCAAAAAAATTTAATTAATTAAATTAATCTAAATTACTAAATTTCGAATATCTAAGTTTCTAAATTTCTATAATTCTTAATCTTTAAATTTCTAAATTTCTATTTTTCTAATTTTTTAAATTTCTTTATTTCTAAATTTTTAAATTACTAAATTTCTAAATCTCTAAATTTCTAAGTTTCTAAATTTCATAATTTCTGAATCTCTAAATTTCCAAATTTCTAAATTTCTAAATTTCAAATATTCTAAATTTCTAAACATTTATAATTTTTTATTCTAATATTTTAAATTTCTTAATTTCTAAATTTCTTAATTTTCAAATTTCCAAATATCTAAATTACTAAATTTCGAATATTCTAGGCCTATAAATTTCTAAATTTCTTAATCTTAAAATATCTATATTTCTATATTTCTAAATTCCAAAAACTTCCAAATTTCTAAGTTTCTAAATTTTTAAATTTCTAAATTTTTAAATGTCTAAATTTCTAAATTTCTAAATATCTAGATTTCTAAATTCCTAAATTTCTAAATTTCTAAATTTCTTAATTTCTTAATTTCTTATTTTCTAAATTTCTTAATTTTCAAATTTCCAAATATCTAAATTACTAAATTTAAAATATTCTAGGTTTCTAAATTTCTAAATTTCTAAATCTTAATATTTCTATATTTCTAAATTTTTAAATTTCTTTACTTCTAAATTTTTAAATTACTAAATTTCTAAATTTCCAAATTTCTAAGTTTCTAATTTTTATATTTCTAAATTTCCAAATTTTTAAATTTCTAAATTCTAAATTTCAAAATTTCTAAATTTCTTAATTTCTAAATTTCTTAATTTCTAATTTTCTAAGTTTTTAAGTTTCTAAATTTGAAAATTTCAAAATTTCAAAATTTTTAATTTGCTTCTAAATTTCTAAATTAACAAGTTTATACTATTAAACCGACCAGGAACTAAAAGTTTTATATAAATTTACAAATGAAAACAGAATTTTTTAAATTTCAAAATTTCAAAATTTCTTAATATCTAAATTTCTAAATTTCTATATTTCTAAATTTCTAAATTTCTTAATTTCTAAATTTCTTAATTTCTAAATTTCTAAATTTCTTAATTTCTAATTTCTATGTTTCTAAATGTCTAACCATCAAATTTTTAAACAAATTTTTAAATCCTTAAGTTTCTAAATCTCTTAATTTCTATATTTTTAAATTTCTAAGTTCCTAAAATTTTTAATTTCTAGATTTTTCAATTTTATTAGTACAAAATTTCTAAATTTCCAATTTTCTAAATTTTTATATTTCTTTTCGAAATTTATAGTGTGTGAATTTTGTGAATTTTCAAAATTCTGACTTAACTTCTAAAACTCAAAAAAATAAAAGTTTCTAAATTTCTAAACAAATTAATTAATTTCTAAAAAATTTCCAAATTTCAGTTTTTTAGAGTTTAAGTCTCTTAAAAATTTAGAAATTTAGAAATCTTGAAATTTAGATATTTAGAAATTTAGAAATTTAAAAATTTAGAAATTTAGAAATTTAGAAATTCAGAAATTTAGAAATTTAGAAATTTAGAAATTTAGAAATTTAGTAATTTAGAAATTTGGAAATTAGGAAATTAAAAAATTTAAAAATTTTGAATTTTAGATATTTAGAAATTTTGAAATTTGGAAATTAGAAAAAACTAAACTTAAAAATTTTGAATTTTAAATATTTAGAAATTTTGAAATTTTGAAGTTTATTCAAAATTTGCAAATCTAGAAATTTAGAAAATTTGAAATTTAGAAGTTTCAATCAACGTTCCTAGTCCGAACAAAAATAGAACAATCAGCCATATTACTCAGGTTAGAGACTATCCTATTCAATTATTAAAGCTCTGCCTAACAATTTGAAAGTTACTAAGCAACCAATAATTGACCAAATTTTGAACTTTTTAAATTGCGTATATTTTCGTAGTTATAACGAAATATTTATGCTTCGTTACCAACTTTTGCTTTCAGTTACAAAACCTTTGTTGTGCTTTTATTTTATTCACGAGCCGATTTCATTTAATGTTGTATTCAGTATCAATATTATAAATTTTGATTTAACTTTTAAAATTATTAAATATTTTAAATGAAATTGTTTTTTATGTGTTCACAACTTTTGCAATTAACCTTGTCTCATCTGTTGTATACGGTATGAAGACAAGAACACTTATAAGATACTTATTGCTTCACACGTAGCATAATAATCAGAAAATAAATGTAATAATAAAAGTAAACGTAATAATAAAGTACATAAAGTAAATTTTTGCAGTATTCCAAACAAAAATTAGGAAGTGTATTGTTTCGTATACATACTTAAACCATTATAACAGCATGTACATGATAATTGTAGAAATACGTTGGATATCAGGTTCTTATACTTAGTTATAAATTATACGGGTCTATTGAAAAAAATATTCAATGTACGATTTTAATGTTGGCACGTGCTAATAGCCCCATTGCAAAATTATATAATTTTTTGGTACACAATTTATATTTTTATGGCAAAATTTCAGCAAGTGTTTACAAAACGACTGAAATAGTGTTAGACTAACAGCTAAATGTTTTAATTTTTAAGCGTTTAAGGGTTCTCTTTCTTGATTTTTCGTTAAATATGTGCACATCTTCCTGCCGCCCTAATTTACTGTTCTATTTAAGGAAACACCAATACTCTTAATAATGCTAACGAGAAATCGACATAACAATGTGCGTTAAAAATACGTACCTGTCAGTGATGGCCAAATTAATGGTTTCGTTCGGGTCATTTTTATTTTCTACGAATTTTCCGCACAAATATAAAAAACAAATTCTTGCAATGGGGACCCAGAGCTGTCAATATCAATTCACAAACAAACATTCGAATTAAATTTCAATTTTCATGGTGCACTCTGATTATTATGGTTTCAAACGAATCTTTTGAAAAGTTTGCTACTTTGTAAAAAAAATTCCATTGCTATTGTTTCCTTTGTGTCATTTTTTGTTAAAATATTTCTTTCAACAATCTATAATTAAGAATGCATATTATCTGAGGCCTAACTTTGTTAATGGTAGGCTAAATATAATTTCCATCATGAAAAATGAACTGCTATTTGTGTTACTAACAACAGGTCAATAATTTATGGCGACTTTGTACTATGGCCATCAATAACGGTTACTCTGTTATTTAAAAAGAAACAATTTTTTTTAACACTTTTCATTAGATTTCTGTTCAGATTTTAGGTTTTAACTGACTGTAAAAACTTCTAAAGCGAAAGTGCTGGGAGCACTTCGGCTCCAGAACAGAACGCAAAGATAATAAAATAAAATAAAAAATAAAACAGACTTTAATTTGTACAAGTTTGGACTGCCACTATATAACATCGGTTCCTAATCATTTTTAGGTCGCTCCAACCATACTTCAGTGGACAGTGGACTTGTAAGCGTTCCAACTTACTTATCGTGGTGTGAGTTTATAGTTCAACACTGCGATTCTTAGTGAAATAGTCAGGTCAGTCATCGCAAATAGTTAGTTTGTCTGTGGAAACACAAGATTAAACAATTTTTCAACGACGATTTGCCAATTCGTCAGAACGACTTAGGAATACGCCGCCATCGTGAAACGATTTCAATCTGTTTAAGATTTTGCGGTCTACATGATGAATAAAACGAGAGGCCTCAAAATAATTAAGATTTTGCAACAAATAAGCTCTACTGCTTAAGGCCACCAATGTGCAAAAAAATGTGTTAATGTATTTAAAAGCACGACCAGTCGGGCCTTAAAGGGCAGTGAACAGTTGAAACATTCAAAAATGATGTCTAGTGCCAATTTTTTTTCAAGACATGAACCCGCGAAGCCTAAATCATGGTTATTTAAACTGGAAAAAACACTTTTCAGAAAGAGGTGCTATTTCAATTTTTTCAGGCCAGTTTTTAATGGTTAGTTGTAATAAACATTTTACTAAATATTTTTCGATACCTGTGATAAAATTTTAACCTAAATTCACCCTAACAGATTCACGTAGCGCGTCCTTATAGCTCGGAAAAAAGTTTTGTACTAGGCTTATTTTCCGTCTATTATTGATATCCAATACTGTCAAGGCCCGAATTTTCGTGCTTTTTGATATATTTACTTCTAGATTACACTAATAAATATTTATAATAATAATTAACAATCTTATTTTCTTATGTAGGTTGATCATAGTTGATTAATGAAGACCAGTCTTCAGCCTTTCTTCTAGTGATTAGCACTGTGTTACAATATCATTATTTATCATTTATCAAGCACCGGCTTATTGGGTATTTTCATAGTACTAACCGAGTTCCATACTATTTACTGATTTTTCAAAATCACATCCACTCATTTTGAAATCTTATACTATGTTTAATATAAAGAGTTGTAATCTCAATGGGTAATTTAGATTCCAATTTTCACGGGACATTCGAAAATATTCTGACATTCGAAACATCCTCTCTCAATTTTTTTTTATCAAAATCGAGGTGTTTTTTTTATATACGGACTTAGATCCCATTTGTGATACTCCGAAATAAATTTTCCTCGTTTTTATAACTCACATAATCGATTCTTAGTAATTTCATCCATTTTCACTAAAATCGTTCGACCCGAAAATCCCTAAACGAAGGTTCTCAAAAACTAGACTCATCGTAATCGATGCCTGCCATCATAAAACTATTATCACCATATTTTGTATATAAATCCTTCGTTCCGAAACAAATTTAAAAATGATCCAGGGCCCAACCGAAGGAGCCTCTAAACGAATTTTACCGAAATTAGAACCCATGACAATTGATAGCTTGGCAATCCCTTTATCAATTTGTATATAAAATAAAAATACCAGGACCGCACCAAACGACATCAAAATCGTATGACGAAGGACAAAATGTGAAAAAAGAACCAAGGTCAAAACATTAATTAGATGGCCAATGTTACACGATGCAACTTCCCACAACGTAGTGCAAAATTCCAGATCGTGGTGCAACATAACGCAATATCGTGCAACATTGTGCAATATCATGCAACATTGTGTAACATGGTACTGCATCATGCACCATCACGCAAAATGACGCCAAATGGTGCAACATCCAACAACATGGTGCGATGCAACATGACGGCCTATTCAAGAAATCTCTGTGCATTAGAAAACCCTGTCCAGTTAAATTGTATTAAAATCATCCAAGCCAAATAAAATATTAAAAAGGCTCCAAGTCTCATTGCCTTATAGGATGAACCCCTAAATAAATTTTCCCGAAATCAGCACCCATCACAATCGGTCTTTATTACTCGAAAATGCGCAAGCAGCAAGAACAATCGTGCAAGCGGACCGCACCACTTTGGTTATGGCTTCACTTGAAGATCTCGAACTTAAACGAATTTTCCTGAAACCAATACCCATCGAAACGTTTTCTGGCGTTTGAAAATCTCCTTTTTTCCGAAATTAGAACCCATGACAATCGATTCCTTGGCAATCCCTTTATCAATTTGTATATTAAATAAGAATACCAGGACCGCACCAGACGACATCAAAATAGTATGAGGCAGGACAAAATTTGAAAAAAGAACAAAGGTCAAAACATTAATTAGATGGCCAATGCTACAGATGCAACTTCCCACAACGTAGTGCAAAATTCTAGAACATGGTGCAACATAACAGAATATCGTGCAACATCACGCAACATGGTGCAATATCATGAAATATTGTGTAACAAGATATTGCAACAAGCACCATCACACAAAATGACCTAATCGTGCAACATCAAGCAACATGGCGGCCTATTCAAGAAATTCAAGTCCGATTCTGTGCATTAGAAAATCCAAGCCAAATGAAATGTTAAAAAGGATCCAAGTCTCATTGCTCCATAGGATGACCCCCTAAATACATTTTCAGAACCCATCACAACCGGTCTTTATTACTCGAAAATGCACAAGCAGCTAGAAAAGTCGTGCAAGCCGAAAAAAATTAAACTAAAATACCCGGACTGCACCAATTCAAGCTTCACTCGAAGACCTCGAACTTAAACGAATTTCCCTGAAACCAAGACCCATCGCAACCGTTTTCTGGCACTCGAAAATCTTTTTTTTCCGAAATTAGAACCCACGCCAATTGATTCCTTGGCAATCTCTTTACCAATTTGTATGTTAAATAAAACTACCCGAACCGCACCAGACGACATCAAAGTTGCATGAGGCAGGACAAAATGTGAAAAACGGACATATTCCGAAACATTAATTAGATGGCCAATGTTACATGATGCAACTTCCCACAACGTAGTGCAAAATTCCAGAAAATGGTGCAACATAACGCAATATCATGCAAAATCATGCAACATGGTGCAACATCATGCAACATTGTGTAACATGGGACTGCATCATGCACATCATGCAAGAAATCCAAATCCTAATCCGATTCTGTGCATTAGAAAACCCTGTCCAGTTAAATTTTAAAATCATCCAAGCCAAATAAAATGTTAAAAATGGCTCCAAGTCTCATTGCCTTATAGGATGACCCTCTAAATAAATTTTCCCGAAATCAGCACCCATCACAACCGGTTTTTATTACTCGAAGATGCGCAAACAGCAAGAAAAATCATGCAAGCGAACCGCACCAGTTTGGTTATCGCTTCTCTTGAGGACCTCGAACTTAAACGATTTTTCCTGAAACCAAGACCCATCGCAACCGTTTTCTGGCACTCGAAAAACTCATTTTTTCCGAAATTAGAAATCATGACTATTGATTCCTTGGTAATCCCTTTACCAATTTGTATATTAAATAAAAATACGCGGACCGCACAAGGCCAAAACATTAATTAGATGGCCAATGTTACAGATGCAACTTCCCACAACGTAGTGCAAAATTCCAGATCATGGTCCAGCATAACGCAATATCGTGCAACATCACGCAACATGGTGCAATATCATGCAACAATGTGTAACATGCTACTGCATCGTGCATCGTCACGCAAAAAGACGCCAAATGGTGCAACATCAAGCAACATGGTACGATGCAGCATGACGGCTATTCAAGAAATCTTAATTGATTTATCTAGAAAACAGAATTCCTTGTAATCGATTTCGTGCATTGGAAAACCCCGTCCCTCATCCCATCACAACCGTTTTTTATTACTCGAAAATGCGCAATCAGCAAGCAAAATCGGGCAAGCCGAAAAAAATTAAATAAAAATACCCGGACCGCACTAGACGACATCACAGTCGCTTGAGGCAGTACAAAATGTGAAAAGGGACCAAGGTCAAAACATTAATTAGACGGCCAATGTTATATGATGCAACTTCCTACAACTTAGTGCAAAATTCCAGATCATGGTGCAACATGGTACGATGCAACCTGACGGCCTATTCAAGAAATCCTAATTTAATTATCAAGAAAATAGAACTCCTTGTAATCGATTTCATGCATTAGAAAACCTTGTCCAGTTAAATTGTATTAAAATCATCCCAGCCAAATAAAATGTTAAAGAAGGTTTCAAGTCCCATTGTCCCACTGGATGATCTGTAAATAGGTTTTCCCGAAATCAGCATCCATCACAACCGGCTTTTTGTACTCGAAAATGCGCAAGCAGCAAGAAAAATCGTGCAAGCCGAAAAAAATTAAATTAAAATACCTGGACCACACCAGTTTGGTTATGGCTTCAGTTGAGGACCTCGAACTTAAACGAATTTTACTGAAACCAAGACACATCGCAAGCGTTTTCTGGCACTCGGTAATCTCCTTTTAGTATTTTGAAACTTAATAAATTATCGCTATTTCCAATTATTTAGGCCGTAAGTTTTACTAATTTGCTAACATAAAAATATTGTGAGACTGATGGTAATTTTGCGTAATCGTCTGTTCTTTAAACACAACTGGATTTGTTAATAAATAAATTGAATTCAAATAATTCTTAATTTTAACTAAATTAACTTAAATGATTAAATTTGATTAATTAAATCCTCAAAATAAAAATTAGGTTGGAAGCATAACTGAGCTTTGGGCTTGCATCGTTCAATTTGAAACAAATTATTTTATAAACTTTCAATGGCATAAAACCGTCTAAATTCATTTTAAACGTAGCCATTTTCAGTTTAAAACACTTTCAATGTTTAACTTAACACTGGGAAAAATTAAAAAACTTTTCATCTCAAACAATTTGTGTAATAAAAAATGAAAAGTTGGAAAACACATACTCGTATAATGACAACAAAAATGAAATGCTTTAAAATCAGAACAAACGAGATGAAACGAGCAGAACGAGTGCTGTAATAGTTAAAAAGTAAACTTTTTATTATTTAAAATTAATGGCTAAAGTTTTTGTTTTTTGTTACACAAATCTATTATTTCACTTTATTTCTTAAGGCAATTATCAAAATTAAAACATCTGCGATTTTCAAATGTTCGAAATAAATAAATTGTGGGTTCTAACGTATAAAACGTTATGACTTTCCATTGCTCTAGCGACTAGGTATGTAGTTCATTTCGGGGATGATCAGGGTCCATCAACAATACGTGGTACGTACACAGAAATCACGTTTATCATTTCATATAATAAATATATTTTTGCTCCGTTATGTAAAATGATGATGATGCTTGAAAACCAATTCCCTTTTCCACTAATACATCGTCTCACTTTTGTGACATCTTCCGTTTTTTGAGATTTTGGGTAGGTAGCTGGGTATACCATAAAATTATACTTCAAATCGTGTAAGAATAGAAAATTCAATTTCTTCCTCATCACTATCAACCATAAAAATAATATTTGATTTTTCGTTTTAAGCTTTTAGCTTTTTCTACATAACTCACTATTATGGGTTGTGTAGAAATATAAAGAACTTTGAGCATACAAGTTTTGAAAAATGGTATACAAAATGTTACAATAGAAATATTATCCTCGTTAAAAAAATCCAGCTATAACAATATTATGGCTTAAGTAGTAGATAAATTTCTTATTTTTCTGTGTTTTTTTCGTTTTACAACAATTTGTAGGGATGGATGGTGGATCAATTGTATATATGAACCACCCATATCACCCATAAAAAAAGGAAGATAGTTACTAAAGGATGATGGGTTGGAAAATTATGGAACAGGCATTTTTAGATAACAAATTATTCATAATAAGAGTTTGTGAATCAAAAATAGGGGATAATATCAAAATGGGATCATAAACATATTATTTGCATGTTACATTGACAAATAGGGATTCGATTTTATATCGATCATAAATTTGGCAACTAACAGCCAAAATTTAATAGAACAATTACTAGGTGAATAAGGCGACATATTACACCAATTTAAACGCAGCTCTACTCAGAACTACATCAGTAACTCAAAATGAGCAAAACTTTTAGAATCCGAGACAAACAATTTTTTCCGATAAAAATCGGTAAAGCTAACAACCATCAGGGATTTTTGCGAAAAAATCGAAAACATTTTATTGTTGAATTTCCGGTTCAAAATGATTATAGGTAATGTGAATGATACGTTGAGCACGGAATTAACGGTAGGTGACATGTGGAAAGCTCGGTTATTGGAAATTTCGTACTTTTGAACTCCGGTTACATTTTGTGATCGAACCGCGATTACAGGCGAACAAGGCGACATATTACACCAATTTAAACGCAGCTCTACTCAGAATTACATCAGTAACTCAAAATGAGCAAAACTTTTAGAATCCGAGACAAACAATTTTTTCCGATAAATTCGGTAAGGCTAACTAACCATCAGGGATTTTTGCGAAAAAATCGAAACCATTTTATTGTTGAATTTCCGGTTCAAAATGATTGTAGGTAATGTGAATGATACGTTGAGCACGGAATTAACGGTAGGTGACATGTGGAAAGCTCGGTTATTGGAAATTTCGTACTTTTGAACTCCGGTTACATTTTGTGATCGAACCGCGATTACAGGCGAACAAGGCGACATATTACACCAATTTAAACGCAGCTCTACTCAGAACTACATCAGTAACTCAAAATGAGCAAAACTTTTAGAATCCGAGACAAAAAATTTTTTCCGATAAAAATCGGTAAGGCTAACCATCAGGGATTTTTGCGAAAAAATCGAAAACATTTTATTGTTGAATTTCCGGTTCAAAATGATTATAGGTAATGTGAATGATACGTTGAGCACGGAATTAACGGTAGGTGACATGTGGAAAGCTCGGTTATTGGAAATTTCGTACTTTTGAACTCCGGTTACATTTTGTGATCGAACCGCGATTACAGGCGAACAAGGCGACATATTACACCAATTTAAACGCAGCTCTACTCAGAATTACATCAGTAACTCAAAATGAGCAAAACTTTTAGAATCCGAGACAAAAAATTGTTTCCGATAAAACTCGGTAAGGCTCATCAGGGATTTTTGCGAAAAAATCGAAAACATTTTATTGTTGAATTTCCGGTTCAAAATGATTGTAGGTAATGTGAATGATACGTTGAGCACGGAATTAACGGTAGGTGACATGTGGAAAGCTCGGTTATTGGAAATTTCGTACTTTTGAACTCCGGTTACATTTTGTGATCGAACCGCGATTACAGGCGAACAAGGCGACATATTACACCAATTTAAACGCAGCTCTACTCAGAACTACATCAGTAACTCAAAATGAGCAAAACTTTTAGAATCCGAGACAAAAAATTGTTTCCGATAAAAATCGGTAAGGCTAACCATCAGGGATTTTTGCGAAAAAATCGAAAACATTTTATTGTTGAATTTCCGGTTCAAAATGATTGTAGGTAATGTGAATGATACGTTGAGCACGGAATTAACGGTAGGTGACATGTGGAAAGCTCGGTTATTGGAAATTTCGTACTTTTGAACTCCGGTTACATTTTGTGATCGAACCGCGATTACAGGCGAACAAGGCGACATATTACACCAATTTAAACGCAGCTCTACTCAGAATTACATCAGTAACTCAAAATGAGCAAAACTTTTAGAATCCGAGACAAAAAATTTTTTCCGATAAAAATCGGTAAGGCTAACCATCAGAGATTTTTGCGAAAAAATCGAAAACATTTTACTGTTGAATTTCCGGTTCAAAATGATTGTAGGTAATGTGAATGATACGTTGAGCACGGAATTAACGGTAGGTGACATGTGGAAAGCTCGGTTATTGGAAATTTCGTACTTTTGAACTCCGGGTTACATTTTGTGATCGAACCGCGATTACAGGCGAACAAGGCGACATATTACACCAATTTAAACGCAGCTCTACTCAGAATTACATCAGTAACTCAAAATGAGCAAAACTTTTAGAATCCGAGACAAAAAATTTTTTCCGATAAAAATCGGTAAGGCTAACCATCAGAGATTTTTGCGAAAAAATCGAAAACATTTTATTGTTGAATTTCCGGTTCAAAATGATTGTAGGTAATGTGAATGATACGTTGAGCACGGAATTATCGGTAGGTGACATGTGGAAAGCTCGGTTATTGGAAATTTCGTACTTTTGAACTCCGATTACATTTTGTGATCGAACCGCGATTACAGACGAACAAGGCGACATATTACACCAATTTAAACGCAGCTCTACTCAGAATTACATCAGTAACTCAAAATGAGCAAAACTTTTAGAATCCGAGACAAACAATTTTTTCCGATAAAAATCGGTAAGGCTAACCATCAGGGATTTTTGCGAAAAAATCGAAAACATTTTATTGTTGAATTTCCGGTTCAAAATGATTGTAGGTAATGTGAATGATACGTTGAGCACGGAATTAACGGTAGGTGACATGTGGAAAGCTCGGTTATTGGAAATTTCGTACTTTTGAACTCCGGTTACATTTTGTGATCGAACCGCGATTACAGGCGAACAAGGCGACATATTACACCAATTTAAACGCAGCTCTACTCAGAATTACATCAGTAACTCAAAATGAGCAAAACTTTTAGAATCCGAGACAAAAAATTTTTTCCGATAAAAATCGGTAAGGCTAACCATCAGGGATTTTTGCGAAAAAATCGAAAACATTTTATTGTTGAATTTCCGGTTCAAAATGATTGTAGGTAATGTGAATGATACGTTGAGCACGGAATTAACGGTAGGTGACATGTGGAAAGCTCGGTTATTGGAAATTTCGTACTTTTGAACTCCGGTTACATTTTGTGATCGAACCGCGATTACAGGCGAACAAGGCGACATATTACACCAATTTAAACGCAGCTCTACTCAGAATTACATCAGTAACTCAAAATGAGCAAAACTTTTAGAATCCGAGACAAAAAATTTTTTCCGATAAAAATCGGTAAGGCTAACCATCAGAGATTTTTGCGAAAAAATCGAAAACATTTTATTGTTGAATTTCCGGTTCAAAATGATTGTAGGTAATGTGAATGATACGTTGAGCACGGAATTAACGGTAGGTGACATGTGGAAAGCTCGGTTATTGGAAATTTCGTACTTTTGAACTCCGGTTACATTTTGTGATCGAACCGCGATTACAGGCGAACAAGGCGACATATTACACCATTTTAAACACAGCTCTACTCAGAATTACATCAGTAACTCAAAATGAGCAAAACTTTTAGAATCCGAGACAAAAAATTTTTTCCGATAAAAATCGGTAAGGCTATAACCATCAGGGATTTTTGCGAAAAAATCGAAAACATTTTATTGTTGAATTTCCGGTTCAAAATGATTGTAGGTAATGTGAATGATACGTTGAGCACGGAATTAACGGTAGGTGACATGTGGAAAGCTCGGTTATTGGAAATTTCGTACTTTTGAGCTCCGGTTACATTTTGTGATCGAACCGCGATTACAGGCGAACAAGGCGACATATTACACCAATTTAAACGCAGCTCTACTCAGAATTCCATCAGTAACTCAAAATGAGCAAAACTTTTAGAATCCGAGACAAACAATTTTTTCCGATAAAAATCGGTAAGGCTAACCATCAGGGATTTTTGCGAAAAAATCGAAAACATTTTATTGTTGAATTTCCGGTTCAAAATGATTGTAGGTAATGTGAATGATACGTTGAGCACGGAATTAACGGTAGGTGACATGTGGAAAGCTCGGTTATTGGAAATTTCGTACTTTTGAACTCCGGTTACATTTTGTGATCGAACCGCGATTACAGGCGAACAAGGCGACATATTACACCAATTTAAACGCAGCTCTACTCAGAATTACATCAGTAACTCAAAATGAGCAAAACTTTTAGAATCCGAGACAAAAAATTTTTTCCGATAAAAATCGGTAAGGCTAACTAACCATCAGAGATTTTTGCGAAAAAATCGAAAACATTTTATTGTTGAATTTCCGGTTCAAAATGATTGTAGGTAATGTGAATGATACGTTGAGCACGGAATTAACGGTAGGTGACATGTGGAAAGCTCGGTTATTGGAAATTTCGTACTTTTGAACTCCGGTTACATTTTGTGATCGAACCGCGATTACAGGCGAACAAGGCGACATATTACACCAATTTAAACGCAGCTCTACTCAGAATTACATCAGTAACTCAAAATGAGCAAAACTTTTAGAATCCGAGACAAAAAATTTTTTCCGATAAAAATCGGTAAGGCTAACTAACCATCAGAGATTTTTGCGAAAAAATCGAAAACATTTTATTGTTGAATTTCCGGTTCAAAATGATTGTAGGTAATGTGAATGATACGTTGAGCACGGAATTAACGGTAGGTGACATGTGGAAAGCTCGGTTATTGGAAATTTCGTACTTTTGAACTCCGGTTACATTTTGTGATCGAACCGCGATTACAGGCGAACAAGGCGACATATTACACCAATTTAAACGCAGCTCTACTCAGAATTACATCAGTAATTCAAAATGAGCAAAACTTTTAGAATCCGAGACAAAAAATTTTTTCCGATAAAAATCGGTAAGGCTAACCATCAGGGATTTTTGCGAAAAAATCGAAAACATTTTATTGTTGAATTTCCGGTTCAAAATGATTGTAGGTAATGTGAATGATACGTTGAGCACGGAATTAACGGTAGGTGACATGTGGAAAGCTCGGTTATTGGAAATTTCGTACTTTTGAACTCCGGTTACATTTTGTGATCGAACCGCGATTACAGGCGAACAAGGCGACATATTACACCAATTTAAACGCAGCTCTACTCAGAATTACATCAGTAACTCAAAATGAGCAAAACTTTTAGAATCCGAGACAAAAAATTTTTTCCGATAAAAATCGGTAAGGCTAACCATCAGGGATTTTTGCGAAAAAATCGAAAACATTTTATTGTTGAATTTCCGGTTCAAAATGATTGTAGGTAATGTGAATGATACGTTGAGCACGGAATTAACGGTAGGTGACATGTGGAAAGCTCGGTTATTGGAAATTTCGTACTTTTGAACTCCGGTTACATTTTGTGATCGAACCGCGATTACAGGCGAACAAGGCGACATATTACACCAATTTAAACGCAGCTCTACTCAGAACTACATCAGTAACTCAAAATGAGCAAAACTTTTAGAATCCGAGACAAACAATTTTTTCCGATAAAAATCGGTAAGGCTAACCATCAGGGATTTTTGCGAAAAAATCGAAACCATTTTATTGTTGAATTTCCGGTTCAAAATGATTGTAGGTAATGTGAATGATACGTTGAGCACGGAATTAACGGTAGGTGACATGTGGAAAGCTCGGTTATTGGAAATTTCGTACTTTTGAACTCCGGTTACATTTTGTGATCGAACCGCGATTACAGGCGAACAAGGCGACATATTACACCAATTTAAACGCAGCTCTACTCAGAATTACATCAGTAACTCAAAATGAGCAAAACTTTTAGAATCCGAGACAAAAAATTTTTTCCGATAAAAATCGGTAAGGCTAACCATCAGAGATTTTTGCGAAAAAATCGAAAACATTTTATTGTTGAATTTCCGGTTCAAAATGATTGTAGGTAATGTGAATGATACGTTGAGCACGGAATTAACGGTAGGTGACATGTGGAAAGCTCGGTTATTGGAAATTTCGTACTTTTGAACTCCGGTTACATTTTGTGATCGAACCGCGATTACAGGCGAACAAGGCGACATATTACACCAATTTAAACGCAGCTCTACTCAGAACTACATCAGTAACTCAAAATGAGCAAAACTTTTAGAATCCGAGACAAAAAATTTTTTCCGATAAAAATCGATAAGGCTAACCATCAGGGATTTTTGCGAAAAAATCGAAAACATTTTATTGTTGAATTTCCGGTTCAAAATGATTGTAGGTAATGTGAATGATACGTTGAGCACGGAATTAACGGTAGGTGACATGTGGAAAGCTCGGTTATTGGAAATTTCGTACTTTTGAACTCCGGTTACATTTTGTGATCGAACCGCGATTACAGGCGAACAAGGCGACATATTACACCAATTTAAACGCAGCTCTACTCAGAATTACATCAGTAACTCAAAATGAGCAAAACTTTTAGAATCCGAGACAAAAAATTTTTTCCGATAAAAATCGGTAAGGCTAACCCATCAGAGATTTTTGCGAAAAAATCGAAAACATTTTATTGTTGAATTTCCGGTTCAAAATGATTGTAGGTAATGTGAATGATACGTTGAGCACGGAATTAACGGTAGGTGACATGTGGAAAGCTCGGTTATTGGAAATTTCGTACTTTTGAACTTCGGTTACATTTTGTGATCGAACCGCGATTACAGGCGAACAAGGCGACATATTACACCAATTTAAACGCAGCTCTACTCAGAATTACATCAGTAACTCAAAATGAGCAAAACTTTTAGAATCCGAGACAAAAAATTTTTTCCGATAAAAATCGGTAAGGCTAACCATCAGGGATTTTTGCGAAAAAATCGAAAACATTTTATTGTTGAATTTCCGGTTCAAAATGATTGTAGGTAATGTGAATGATACGTTGAGCACGGAATTAACGGTAGGTGACATGTGGAAAGCTCGGTTATTGGAAATTTCGTACTTTTGAACTCCGGTTACATTTTGTGATCGAACCGCGATTACAGGCAAACAAGGCGACATATTACACCAATTTAAACGCAGCTCTACTCAGAATTACATCAGTAACTCAAAATGAGCAAAACTTTTAGAATCCGAGACAAAAAATTTTTTCCGATAAAAATCGGTAAGGCTAACCATCAGGGATTTTTGCGAAAAAATCGAAACCATTTTATTGTTGAATTTCCGGTTCAAAATGATTGTAGGTAATGTGAATGATACGTTGAGCACGGAATTAACGGTAGGTGACATGTGGAAAGCTCGGTTATTGGAAATTTCGTACTTTTGAACTCCGGTTACATTTTGTGATCGAACCGCGATTACAGGCGAACAAGGCGACATATTACACCAATTTAAACGCAGCTCTACTCAGAATTACATCAGTAACTCAAAATGAGCAAAACTTTTAGAATCCGAGACAAAAAATTTTTTCCGATAAAAATCGGTAAGGCTAACCATCAGGGATTTTTGCGAAAAAATCGAAAACATTTTATTGTTGAATTTCCGGTTCAAAATGATTGTAGGTAATGTGAATGATACGTTGAGCACGGAATTAACGGTAGGTGACATGTGGAAAGCTCGGTTATTGGAAATTTCGTACTTTTGAACTCCGGTTACATTTTGTGATCGAACCGCGATTACAGGCAAACAAGGCGACATATTACACCAATTTAAACGCAGCTCTACTCAGAATTACATCAGTAACTCAAAATGAGCAAAACTTTTAGAATCCGAGACAAAAAATTTTTTCCGATAAAAATCGGTAAGGCTAACCATCAGAGATTTTTGCGAAAAAATCGAAAACATTTTATTGTTGAATTTCCGGTTCAAAATGATTGTAGGTAATGTGAATGATACGTTGAGCACGGAATTAACGGTAGGTGACATGTGGAAAGCTCGGTTATTGGAAATTTCGTACTTTTGAACTCCGGTTACATTTTGTGATCGAACCGCGATTACAGGCGAACAAGGCGACATATTACACCAATTTAAACGCAGCTCTACTCAGAATTACATCAGTAACTCAAAATGAGCAAAACTTTTAGAATCCGAGACAAAAAATTTTTTCCGATAAAAATCGGTAAGGCTAACCATCAGGGATTTTTGCGAAAAAATCGAAAACATTTTATTGTTGAATTTCCGGTTCAAAATGATTGTAGGTAATGTGAATGATACGTTGAGCACGGAATTAACGGTAGGTGACATGTGGAAAGCTCGGTTATTGGAAATTTCGTACTTTTGAACTCCGGTTACATTTTGTGATCGAACCGCGATTACAGGCAAACAAGGCGACATATTACACCAATTTAAACGCAGCTCTACTCAGAATTACATCAGTAACTCAAAATGAGCAAAACTTTTAGAATCCGAGACAAAAAATTTTTTCCGATAAAAATCGGTAAGGCTAACTAACCCTCAGGGATTTTTGCGAAAAAATCGAAACCATTTTATTGTTGAATTTCCGGTTCAAAATGATTGTAGGTAATGTGAATGATACGTTGAGCACGGAATTAACGGTAGGTGACATGTGGAAAGCTCGGTTATTGGAAATTTCGTACTTTTGAACTCCGGTTACATTTTGTGATCGAACCGCGATTACAGGCGAACAAGGCGACATATTACACCAATTTAAACGCAGCTCTACTCAGAATTACATCAGTAACTCAAAATGAGCAAAACTTTTAGAATCCGAGACAAAAAATTTTTTCCGATAAAAATCGGTAAGGCTAACTAACCATCAGGGATTTTTGCGAAAAAATCGAAAACATTTTATTGTTGAATTTCCGGTTCAAAATGATTGTAGGTAATGTGAATGATACGTTGAGCACGGAATTAACGGTAGGTGACATGTGGAAAGCTCGGTTATTGGAAATTTCGTACTTTTGAACTCCGGTTACATTTTGTGATCGAACCGCGATTACAGGCAAACAAGGCGACATATTACACCAATTTAAACGCAGCTCTACTCAGAATTACATCAGTAACTCAAAATGAGCAAAACTTTTAGAATCCGAGACAAAAAATTTTTTCCGATAAAAATTGGTAAGGCTAACCATCAGGGATTTTTGCGAAAAAATCGAAACCATTTTATTGTTGAATTTCCGGTTCAAAATGATTGTAGGTAGTGTGAATGATACGTTGAGCACGGAATTAACGGTAGGTGACATGTGGAGCAGCTCGGTTATTGGAAATTTCGTACTTTTGAACTCCGGTTACATTTTGTGATCGAACCGCGATTACAGGCGAACAAGGCGACATATTACACCAATTTAAACGCAGCTCTACTCAGAACTACATCAGTAACTCAAAATGAGCAAAACTTTTAGAATCCGAGACAAAAAATTTTTTCCGATAAAAATCGGTAAGGCTAACCATCAGAGATTTTTGCGAAAAAATCGAAAACATTTTATTGTTGAATTTCCGGTTCAAAATGATTGTAGGTAATGTGAATGATACGTTGAGCACGGAATTAACCGTAGGTGACATGTGGAAAGCTCGGTTATTGGAAATTTCGTACTTTTGAACTCCGGTTTCATTTTGTGATCGAACCGCGATTACAGGCGAACAAGGCGACATATTACACCAATTTAAACGCAGCTCTACTCAGAATTACATCAGTAACTCAAAATGAGCAAAACTTTTAGAATCCGAGACAAAAAAATTTTTCCGATAAAAATCGGTAAGGCTAACCATCAGGGATTTTTGCGAAAAAATCGAAAACATTTTATTGTTGAATTTCTGGTTCAAAATGATTGTAGGTAATGTGAATGATACGTTGAGCACGGAATTAACGGTAGGTGACATGTGGAAAGCTCGGTTATTGGAAATTTCGTACTTTTGAACTCCGGTTACATTTTGTGATCGAACCGCGATTACAGGCGAACAAGGCGACATATTACACCAATTTAAACGCAGCTCTACTCAGAATTACATCAGTAACTCAAAATGAGCAAAACTTTTAGAATCCGAGACAAAAAATTTTTTCCGATAAAAATCGGTAAGGCTAACCATCAGGGATTTTTGCGAAAAAATCGAAAACATTTTATTGTTGAATTTCCGGTTCAAAATGATTGTAGGTAATGTGAATGATACGTTGAGCACGGAATTAACGGTAGGTGACATGTGGAAAGCTCGGTTATTGGAAATTTCGTACTTTTGAACTCCGGTTACATTTTGTGATCGAACCGCGATTACAGGCGAACAAGGCGACATATTACACCAATTTAAACGCAGCTCTACTCAGAATTACATCAGTAACTCAAAATGAGCAAAACTTTTAGAATCCGAGACAAAAAATTTTTTCCGATAAAAATCGGTAAGGCTAACCCATCAGGGATTTTTGCGAAAAAATCGAAAACATTTTATTGTTGAATTTCCGGTTCAAAATGATTGTAGGTAATGTGAATGATACGTTGAGCACGGAATTAACGGTAGGTGACATGTGGAAAGCTCGGTTATTGGAAATTTCGTACTTTTGAACTCCGGTTACATTTTGTGATCGAACCGCGATTACAGGCAAACAAGGCGACATATTACACCAATTTAAACGCAGCTCTACTCAGAATTACATCAGTAACTCAAAATGAGCAAAACTTTTAGAATCCGAGACAAAAAATTTTTTCCGATAAAAATCGGTAAGGCTAACCATCAGAGATTTTTGCGAAAAAATCGAAAACATTTTATTGTTGAATTTCCGGTTCAAAATGATTGTAGGTAATGTGAATGATACGTTGAGCACGGAATTAACGGTAGGTGACATGTGGAAAGCTCGGTTATTGGAAATTTCGTACTTTTGAACTCCGGTTACATTTTGTGATCGAACCGCGATTACAGGCGAACAAGGCGACATATTACACCAATTTAAACGCAGCTCTACTCAGAATTACATCAGTAACTCAAAATGAGCAAAACTTTTAGAATCCGAGACAAAAAATTTTTTCCGATAAAAATCGGTAAGGCTAACCATCAGGGATTTTTGCGAAAAAATCGAAAACATTTTATTGTTGAATTTCCGGTTCAAAATGATTGTAGGTAATGTGAATGATACGTTGAGCACGGAATTAACGGTAGGTGACATGTGGAAAGCTCGGTTATTGGAAATTTCGTACTTTTGAACTCCGGTTACATTTTGTGATCGAACCGCGATTACAGGCAAACAAGGCGACATATTACACCAATTTAAACGCAGCTCTACTCAGAATTACATCAGTAACTCAAAATGAGCAAAACTTTTAGAATCCGAGACAAAAAATTTTTTCCGATAAAAATCGGTAAGGCTAACTAACCATCAGAGATTTTTGCGAAAAAATCGAAAACATTTTATTGTTGAATTTCCGGTTCAAAATGATTGTAGGTAATGTGAATGATACGTTGAGCACGGAATTAACGGTAGGTGACATGTGGAAAGCTCGGTTATTGGAAATTTCGTACTTTTGAACTCCGGTTACATTTTGTGATCGAACCGCGATTACAGGCGAACAAGGCGACATATTACACCAATTTAAACGCAGCTCTACTCAGAATTACATCAGTAACTCAAAATGAGCAAAACTTTTAGAATCCGAGACAAAAAATTTTTTCCGATAAAAATCGGTAAGGCTAACCATCAGAGATTTTTGCGAAAAAATCGAAAACATTTTATTGTTGAATTTCCGGTTCAAAATGATTGTAGGTAATGTGAATGATACGTTGAGCACGGAATTAACGGTAGGTGACATGTGGAAAGCTCGGTTATTGGAAATTTCGTACTTTTGAACTCCGGTTACATTTTGTGATCGAACCGCGATTACAGGCAAACAAGGCGACATATTACACCAATTTAAACGCAGCTCTACTCAGAATTACATCAGTAACTCAAAATGAGCAAAACTTTTAGAATCCGAGACAAAAAATTTTTTCCGATAAAAATCGGTAAGGCTAACTAACCATCAGGGATTTTTGCGAAAAAATCGAAAACATTTTATTGTTGAATTTCCGGTTCAAAATGATTGTAGGTAATGTGAATGATACGTTGAGCACGGAATTAACGGTAGGTGACATGTGGAAAGCTCGGTTATTGGAAATTTCGTACTTTTGAACTCCGGTTACATTTTGTGATCGAACCGCGATTACAGGCAAACAAGGCGACATATTACACCAATTTAAACGCAGCTCTACTCAGAATTACATCAGTAACTCAAAATGAGCAAAACTTTTAGAATCTGAGCCAAAAAATTTTTTCCGATAAAAATCGGTAAGGCTAACCATCAGGGATTTTTGCGAAAAAATCGAAACCATTTTATTGTTGAATTTCCGGTTCAAAATGATTGTAGGTAATGTGAATGATACGTTGAGCACGGAATTAACGGTAGGTGACATGTGGAAAGCTCGGTTATTGGAAATTTCGTACTTTTGAACTCCGGTTACATTTTGTGATCGAACCGCGATTACAGGCGAACAAGGCGACATATTACACCAATTTAAACGCAGCTCTACTCAGAATTACATCAGTAACTCAAAATGAGCAAAACTTTTAGAATCCGAGACAAACAATTTTTTCCGATAAAAATCGGTAAGGCTAACCATCAGGGATTTTTGCGAAAAAATCGAAAACATTTTATTGTTGAATTTCCGGTTCAAAATGATTGTAGGTAATGTGAATGATACGTTGAGCACGGAATTAACGGTAGGTGACATGTGGAAAGCTCGGTTATTGGAAATTTCGTACTTTTGAACTCCGGTTACATTTTGTGATCGAACCGCGATTACAGGCAAACAAGGCGACATATTACACCAATTTAAACGCAGCTCTACTCAGAATTACATCAGTAACTCAAAATGAGCAAAACTTTTAGAATCCGAGACAAAAAATTTTTTCCGATAAAAATCGGTAAGGCTAACCATCAGAGATTTTTGCGAAAAAATCGAAAACATTTTATTGTTGAATTTCCGGTTCAAAATGATTGTAGGTAATGTGAATGATACGTTGAGCACGGAATTAACGGTAGGTGACATGTGGAAAGCTCGGTTATTGGAAATTTCGTACTTTTGAACTCCGGTTACATTTTGTGATCGAACCGCGATTACAGGCGAACAAGGCGACATATTACACCAATTTAAACGCAGCTCTACTCAGAATTACATCAGTAACTCAAAATGAGCAAAACTTTTAGAATCCGAGACAAAAAATTTTTTCCGATAAAAATCGGTAAGGCTAACCATCAGGGATTTTTGCGAAAAAATCGAAAACATTTTATTGTTGAATTTCCGGTTCAAAATGATTGTAGGTAATGTGAATGATACGTTGAGCACGGAATTAACGGTAGGTGACATGTGGAAAGCTCGGTTATTGGAAATTTCGTACTTTTGAACTCCGGTTACATTTTGTGATCGAACCGCGATTACAGGCAAACAAGGCGACATATTACACCAATTTAAACGCAGCTCTACTCAGAATTACATCAGTAACTCAAAATGAGCAAAACTTTTAGAATCCGAGACAAAAAATTTTTTCCGATAAAAATCGGTAAGGCTAACCATCAGGGATTTTTGCGAAAAAATCGAAACCATTTTATTGTTGAATTTCCGGTTCAAAATGATTGTAGGTAATGTGAATGATACGTTGAGCACGGAATTAACGGTAGGTGACATGTGGAAAGCTCGGTTATTGGAAATTTCGTACTTTTGAACTCCGGTTACATTTTGTGATCGAACCGCGATTACAGGCAAACAAGGCGACATATTACACCAATTTAAACGCAGCTCTACTCAGAATTACATCAGTAACTCAAAATGAGCAAAACTTTTAGAATCCGAGACAAAAAATTTTTTCCGATAAAAATCGGTAAGGCTAACATCAGAGATTTTTGCGAAAAAATCGAAAACATTTTATTGTTGAATTTCCGGTTCAAAATGATTGTAGGTAATGTGAATGATACGTTGAGCACGGAATTAACGGTAGGTGACATGTGGAAAGCTCGGTTATTGGAAATTTCGTACTTTTGAACTCCGGTTACATTTTGTGATCGAACCGCGATTACAGGCGAACAAGGCGACATATTACACCAATTTAAACGCAGCTCTACTCAGAATTACATCAGTAACTCAAAATGAGCAAAACTTTTAGAATCCGAGACAAAAAATTTTTTCCGATAAAAATCGGTAAGGCTAACCATCAGGGATTTTTGCGAAAAAATCGAAAACATTTTATTGTTGAATTTCCGGTTCAAAATGATTGTAGGTAATGTGAATGATACGTTGAGCACGGAATTAACGGTAGGTGACATGTGGAAAGCTCGGTTATTGGAAATTTCGTACTTTTGAACTCCGGTTACATTTTGTGATCGAACCGCGATTACAGGCAAACAAGGATACATATTACACCAATTTAAACGCAGCTCTACTCAGAATTACATCAGTAACTCAAAATGAGCAAAACTTTTAGAATCCGAGACAAAAAATTTTTTCCGATAAAAATCGGTAAGGCTAACTAACCATCAGGGATTTTTGCGAAAAAATCGAAACCATTTTATTGTTGAATTTCCGGTTCAAAATGATTGTAGGTAATGTGAATGATACGTTGAGCACGGAATTAACGGTAGGTGACATGTGGAAAGCTCGGTTATTGGAAATTTCGTACTTTTGAACTCCGGTTACATTTTGTGATCGAACCGCGATTACAGGCGAACAAGGCGACATATTACACCAATTTAAACGCAGCTCTACTCAGAATTACATCAGTAACTCAAAATGAGCAAAACTTTTAGAATCCGAGACAAAAAATTTTTTCCGATAAAAATCGGTAAGGCTAACCATCAGGGATTTTTGCGAAAAAATCGAAAACATTTTATTGTTGAATTTCCGGTTCAAAATGATTGTAGGTAATGTGAATGATACGTTGAGCACGGAATTAACGGTAGGTGACATGTGGAAAGCTCGGTTATTGGAAATTTCGTACTTTTGAACTCCGGTTACATTTTGTGATCGAACCGCGATTACAGGCAAACAAGGCGACATATTACACCAATTTAAACGCAGCTCTACTCAGAATTACATCAGTAACTCAAAATGAGCAAAACTTTTAGAATCCGAGACAAAAAATTTTTTCCGATAAAAATCGGTAAGGCTAACCATCAGGGATTTTTGCGAAAAAATCGAAAACATTTTATTGTTGAATTTCCGGTTCAAAATGATTGTAGGTAATGTGAATGATACGTTGAGCACGGAATTAACGGTAGGTGACATGTGGAAAGCTCGGTTATTGGAAATTTCGTACTTTTGAACTCCGGTTACATTTTGTGATCGAACCGCGATTACAGGCGAACAAGGCGACATATTACACCAATTTAAACGCAGCTCTACTCAGAATTACATCAGTAACTCAAAATGAGCAAAACTTTTAGAATCCGAGACAAAAAATTTTTTCCGATAAAAATCGGTAAGGCTAACCATCAGGGATTTTTGCGAAAAAATCGAAAACATTTTATTGTTGAATTTCCGGTTCAAAATGATTGTAGGTAATGTGAATGATACGTTGAGCACGGAATTAACGGTAGGTGACATGTGGAAAGCTCGGTTATTGGAAATTTCGTACTTTTGAACTCCGGTTACATTTTGTGATCGAACCGCGATTACAGGCGAACAAGGCGACATATTACACCAATTTAAACGCAGCTCTACTCAGAATTACATCAGTAACTCAAAATGAGCAAAACTTTTAGAATCCGAGACAAAAAATTTTTTCCGATAAAAATCGGTAAGGCTAACCATCAGGGATTTTTGCGAAAAAATCGAAAACATTTTATTGTTGAATTTCGGTTCAAAATGATTGTAGGTAATGTGAATGATACGTTGAGCACGGAATTAACGGTAGGTGACATGTGGAAAGCTCGGTTATTGGAAATTTCGTACTTTTGAACTCCGGTTACATTTTGTGATCGAACCGCGATTACAGGCGAACAAGGCGACATATTACACCAATTTAAACGCAGCTCTACTCAGAATTACATCAGTAACTCAAAATGAGCAAAACTTTTAGAATCCGAGACAAAAAATTTTTTCCGATAAAAATCGGTAAGGCTAACCATCAGAGATTTTTGCGAAAAAATCGAAAACATTTTATTGTTGAATTTCCGGTTCAAAATGATTGTAGGTAATGTGAATGATACGTTGAGCACGGAATTAACGGTAGGTGACATGTGGAAAGCTCGGTTATTGGAAATTTCGTACTTTTGAACTCCGGTTACATTTTGTGATCGAACCGCGATTACAGGCGAACAAGGCGACATATTACACCAATTTAAACGCAGCTCTACTCAGAATTACATCAGTAACTCAAAATGAGCAAAACTTTTAGAATCCGAGACAAAAAATTTTTTCCGATAAAAATCGGTAAGGCTAACCATCAGAGATTTTTGCGAAAAAATCGAAAACATTTTATTGTTGAATTTCCGGTTCAAAATGATTGTAGGTAATGTGAATGATACGTTGAGCACGGAATTAACGGTAGGTGACATGTGGAAAGCTCGGTTATTGGAAATTTCGTACTTTTGAACTCCGGTTACATTTTGTGATCGAACCGCGATTACAGGCAAACAAGGCGACATATTACACCAATTTAAACGCAGCTCTACTCAGAATTACATCAGTAACTCAAAATGAGCAAAACTTTTAGAATCCGAGACAAAAAATTTTTTCCGATAAAAATCGGTAAGGCTAACCATCAGAGATTTTTGCGAAAAAATCGAAAACATTTTATTGTTGAATTTCCGGTTCAAAATGATTGTAGGTAATGTGAATGATACGTTGAGCACGGAATTAACGGTAGGTGACATGTGGAAAGCTCGGTTATTGGAAATTTCGTACTTTTGAACTCCGGTTACATTTTGTGATCGAACCGCGATTACAGGCGAACAAGGCGACATATTACACCAATTTAAACGCAGCTCTACTCAGAATTACATCAGTAACTCAAAATGAGCAAAACTTTTAGAATCCGAGACAAAAAATTTTTTCCGATAAAAATCGGTAAGGCTAACCATCAGGGATTTTTGCGAAAAAATCGAAAACATTTTATTGTTGAATTTCCGGTTCAAAATGATTGTAGGTAATGTGAATGATACGTTGAGCACGGAATTAACGGTAGGTGACATGTGGAAAGCTCGGTTATTGGAAATTTCGTACTTTTGAACTCCGGTTACATTTTGTGATCGAACCGCGATTACAGGCGAACAAGGCGACATATTACACCAATTTAAACGCAGCTCTACTCAGAATTACATCAGTAACTCAAAATGAGCAAAACTTTTAGAATCCGAGACAAAAAAATTTTTCCGATAAAAATCGGTAAGGCTAACCATCAGAGATTTTTGCGAAAAAATCGAAAACATTTTATTGTTGAATTTCCGGTTCAAAATGATTGTAGGTAATGTGAATGATACGTTGAGCACGGAATTAACGGTAGGTGACATGTGGAAAGCTCGGTTATTGGAAATTTCGTACTTTTGAACTCCGGTTACATTTTGTGATCGAACCGCGATTACAGGCGAACAAGGCGACATATTACACCAATTTAAACGCAGCTCTACTCAGAATTACATCAGTAACTCAAAATGAGCAAAACTTTTAGAATCCGAGACAAAAAATTTTTTCCGATAAAAATCGGTAAGGCTAACCATCAGGGATTTTTGCGAAAAAATCGAAAACATTTTATTGTTGAATTTCCGGTTCAAAATGATTGTAGGTAATGTGAATGATACGTTGAGCACGGAATTAACGGTAGGTGACATGTGGAAAGCTCGGTTATTGGAAATTTCGTACTTTTGAACTCCGGTTACATTTTGTGATCGAACCGCGATTACAGGCGAACAAGGCGACATATTACACCAATTTAAACGCAGCTCTACTCAGAATTACATCAGTAACTCAAAATGAGCAAAACTTTTAGAATCAGAGACAAAAAATTTTTTCCGATAAAAATCGGTAAGGCTAACCATCAGGGATTTTTGCGAAAAAATCGAAAACATTTTATTGTTGAATTTCCGGTTCAAAATGATTGTAGGTAATGTGAATGATACGTTGAGCACGAAATTAACGGTAGGTGACATGTGGAAAGCTCGGTTATTGGAAATTTCGTACTTTTGAACTCCGGTTACATTTTGTGATCGAACCGCGATTACAGGCGAACAAGGCGACATATTACACCAATTTAAACGCAGCTCTACTCAGAATTACATCAGTAACTCAAAATGAGCAAAACTTTTAGAATCCGAGACAAAAAATTTTTTCCGATAAAAATCGGTAAGGCTAACCATCAGAGATTTTTGCGAAAAAATCGAAAACATTTTATTGTTGAATTTCCGGTTCAAAATGATTGTAGGTAATGTGAATGATACGTTGAGCACGGAATTAACGGTAGGTGACATGTGGAAAGCTCGGTTATTGGAAATTTCGTACTTTTGAACTCCGGTTACATTTTGTGATCGAACCGCGATTACAGGCGAACAAGGCGACATATTACACCAATTTAAACGCAGCTCTACTCAGAATTACATCAGTAACTCAAAATGAGCAAAACTTTTAGAATCCGAGACAAAAAATTTTTTCCGATAAAAATCGGTAAGGCTAACCATCAGAGATTTTTGCGAAAAAATCGAAAACATTTTATTGTTGAATTTCCGGTTCAAAATGATTGTAGGTAATGTGAATGATACGTTGAGCACGGAATTAACGGTAGGTGACATGTGGAAAGCTCGGTTATTGGAAATTTCGTACTTTTGAACTCCGGTTACATTTTGTGATCGAACCGCGATTACAGGCGAACAAGGCGACATATTACACCAATTTAAACGCAGCTCTACTCAGAATTACATCAGTAACTCAAAATGAGCAAAACTTTTAGAATCCGAGACAAAAAATTTTTTCCGATAAAAATCGGTAAGGCTAACCATCAGGGATTTTTGCGAAAAAATCGAAAACATTTTATTGTTGAATTTCCGGTTCAAAATGATTGTAGGTAATGTGAATGATACGTTGAGCACGGAATTAACGGTAGGTGACATGTGGAAAGCTCGGTTATTGGAAATTTCGTACTTTTGAACTCCGGTTACATTTTGTGATCGAACCGCGATTACAGGCAAACAAGGCGACATATTACACCAATTTAAACGCAGCTCTACTCAGAATTACATCAGTAACTCAAAATGAGCAAAACTTTTAGAATCCGAGACAAAAAATTTTTTCCGATAAAAATCGGTAAGGCTAACCATCAGGGATTTTTGCGAAAAAATCGAAAACATTTTATTGTTGAATTTCCGGTTCAAAATGATTGTAGGTAATGTGAATGATACGTTGAGCACGGAATTAACGGTAGGTGACATGTGGAAAGCTCGGTTATTGGAAATTTCGTACTTTTGAACTCCGGTTACATTTTGTGATCGAACCGCGATTACAGGCGAA
>OY829915.1:25406410-25551410 GCA_963691935.1 Nephrotoma guestfalica
TACGTTGAGCACGGAATTAACGGTAGGTGACATGTGGAAAGCTCGGTTATTGGAAATTTCGTACTTTTGAACTCCGGTTACATTTTGTGATCGAACCGCGATTACAGGCGAACAAGGCGACATATTACACCAATTTAAACGCAGCTCTACTCAGAATTACATCAGTAACTCAAAATGAGCAAAACTTTTAGAATCCGAGACAAAAAATTTTTTCCGATAAAAATCGGTAAGGCTAACCATCAGGGATTTTTGCGAAAAAATCGAAAACATTTTATTGTTGAATTTCCGGTTCAAAATGATTGTAGGTAATGTGAATGATACGTTGAGCACGGAATTAACGGTAGGTGACATGTGGAAAGCTCGGTTATTGGAAATTTCGTACTTTTGAACTCCGGTTACATTTTGTGATCGAACCGCGATTACAGGCAAACAAGGCGACATATTACACCAATTTAAACGCAGCTCTACTCAGAATTACATCAGTAACTCAAAATGAGCAAAACTTTTAGAATCCGAGACAAAAAATTTTTTCCGATAAAAATCGGTAAGGCTAACCATCAGAGATTTTTGCGAAAAAATCGAAAACATTTTATTGTTGAATTTCCGGTTCAAAATGATTGTAGGTAATGTGAATGATACGTTGAGCACGGAATTAACGGTAGGTGACATGTGGAAAGCTCGGTTATTGGAAATTTCGTACTTTTGAACTCCGGTTACATTTTGTGATCGAACCGCGATTACAGGCGAACAAGGCGACATATTACACCAATTTAAACGCAGCTCTACTCAGAATTACATCAGTAACTCAAAATGAGCAAAACTTTTAGAATCCGAGACAAAAAATTTTTTCCGATAAAAATCGGTAAGGCTAACCATCAGAGATTTTTGCGAAAAAATCGAAAACATTTTATTGTTGAATTTCCGGTTCAAAATGATTGTAGGTAATGTGAATGATACGTTGAGCACGGAATTAACGGTAGGTGACATGTGGAAAGCTCGGTTATTGGAAATTTCGTACTTTTGAACTCCGGTTACATTTTGTGATCGAACCGCGATTACAGGCAAACAAGGCGACATATTACACCAATTTAAACGCAGCTCTACTCAGAATTACATCAGTAACTCAAAATGAGCAAAACTTTTAGAATCCGAGACAAAAAATTTTTTCCGATAAAAATCGGTAAGGCTAACCATCAGGGATTTTTGCGAAAAAATCGAAACCATTTTATTGTTGAATTTCCGGTTCAAAATGATTGTAGGTAATGTGAATGATACGTTGAGCACGGAATTAACGGTAGGTGACATGTGGAAAGCTCGGTTATTGGAAATTTCGTACTTTTGAACTCCGGTTACATTTTGTGATCGAACCGCGATTACAGGCGAACAAGGCGACATATTACACCAATTTAAACGCAGCTCTACTCAGAATTACATCAGTAACTCAAAATGAGCAAAACTTTTAGAATCCGAGACAAAAAATTTTTTCCGATAAAAATCGGTAAGGCTAACCATCAGGGATTTTTGCGAAAAAATCGAAAACATTTTATTGTTGAATTTCCGGTTCAAAATGATTGTAGGTAATGTGAATGATACGTTGAGCACGGAATTAACGGTAGGTGACATGTGGAAAGCTCGGTTATTGGAAATTTCGTACTTTTGAACTCCGGTTACATTTTGTGATCGAACCGCGATTACAGGCGAACAAGGCGACATATTACACCAATTTAAACGCAGCTCTACTCAGAATTACATCAGTAACTCAAAATGAGCAAAACTTTTAGAATCCGAGACAAAAAATTTTTTCCGATAAAAATCGGTAAGGCTAACACCATCAGGGATTTTTGCGAAAAAATCGAAAACATTTTATTGTTGAATTTCCGGTTCAAAATGATTGTAGGTAATGTGAATGATACGTTGAGCACGGAATTAACGGTAGGTGACATGTGGAAAGCTCGGTTATTGGAAATTTCGTACTTTTGAACTCCGGTTACATTTTGTGATCGAACCGCGATTACAGGCAAACAAGGCGACATATTACACCAATTTAAACGCAGCTCTACTCAGAATTACATCAGTAACTCAAAATGAGCAAAACTTTTAGAATCCGAGACAAAAAATTTTTTCCGATAAAAATCGGTAAGGCTAACCATCAGAGATTTTTGCGAAAAAATCGAAAACATTTTATTGTTGAATTTCCGGTTCAAAATGATTGTAGGTAATGTGAATGATACGTTGAGCACGGAATTAACGGTAGGTGACATGTGGAAAGCTCGGTTATTGGAAATTTCGTACTTTTGAACTCCGGTTACATTTTGTGATCGAACCGCGATTACAGGCAAACAAGGCGACATATTACACCAATTTAAACGCAGCTCTACTCAGAATTACATCAGTAACTCAAAATGAGCAAAACTTTTAGAATCCGAGACAAAAAATTTTTTCCGATAAAAATCGGTAAGGCTAACCATCAGGGATTTTTGCGAAAAAATCGAAACCATTTTATTGTTGAATTTCCGGTTCAAAATGATTGTAGGTAATGTGAATGATACGTTGAGCACGGAATTAACGGTAGGTGACATGTGGAAAGCTCGGTTATTGGAAATTTCGTACTTTTGAACTCCGGTTACATTTTGTGATCGAACCGCGATTACAGGCGAACAAGGCGAACAAGGCGACATATTACACCAATTTAAACGCAGCTCTACTCAGAATTACATCAGTAACTCAAAATGAGCAAAACTTTTAGAATCCGAGACAAAAAATTTTTTCCGATAAAAATCGGTAAGGCTAACCATCAGGGATTTTTGCGAAAAAATCGAAAACATTTTATTGTTGAATTTCCGGTTCAAAATGATTGTAGGTAATGTGAATGATACGTTGAGCACGGAATTAACGGTAGGTGACATGTGGAAAGCTCGGTTATTGGAAATTTCGTACTTTTGAACTCCGGTTACATTTTGTGATCGAACCGCGATTACAGGCAAACAAGGCGACATATTACACCAATTTAAACGCAGCTCTACTCAGAATTACATCAGTAACTCAAAATGAGCAAAACTTTTAGAATCCGAGACAAAAAATTTTTTCCGATAAAAATCGGTAAGGCTAACCATCAGAGATTTTTGCGAAAAAATCGAAAACATTTTATTGTTGAATTTCCGGTTCAAAATGATTGTAGGTAATGTGAATGATACGTTGAGCACGGAATTAACGGTAGGTGACATGTGGAAAGCTCGGTTATTGGAAATTTCGTACTTTTGAACTCCGGTTACATTTTGTGATCGAACCGCGATTACAGGCGAACAAGGCGACATATTACACCAATTTAAACGCAGCTCTACTCAGAATTACATCAGTAACTCAAAATGAGCAAAACTTTTAGAATCCGAGACAAAACATTTTTTCCGATAAAAATCGGTAAGGCTAACCATCAGGGATTTTTGCGAAAAAATCGAAAACATTTTATTGTTGAATTTCCGGTTCAAAATGATTGTAGGTAATGTGAATGATACGTTGAGCACGGAATTAACGGTAGGTGACATGTGGAAAGCTCGGTTATTGGAAATTTCGTACTTTTGAACTCCGGTTACATTTTGTGATCGAACCGCGATTACAGGCAAACAAGGCGACATATTACACCAATTTAAACGCAGCTCTACTCAGAATTACATCAGTAACTCAAAATGAGCAAAACTTTTAGAATCCGAGACAAAAAATTTTTTCCGATAAAAATCGGTAAGGCTAACCATCAGAGATTTTTGCGAAAAAATCGAAAACATTTTATTGTTGAATTTCCGGTTCAAAATGATTGTAGGTAATGTGAATGATACGTTGAGCACGGAATTAACGGTAGGTGACATGTGGAAAGCTCGGTTATTGGAAATTTCGTACTTTTGAACTCCGGTTACATTTTGTGATCGAACCGCGATTACAGGCGAACAAGGCGACATATTACACCAATTTAAACGCAGCTCTACTCAGAATTACATCAGTAACTCAAAATGAGCAAAACTTTTAGAATCCGAGACAAAAAATTTTTTCCGATAAAAATCGGTAAGGCTAACCATCAGAGATTTTTGCGAAAAAATCGAAAACATTTTATTGTTGAATTTCCGGTTCAAAATGATTGTAGGTAATGTGAATGATACGTTGAGCACGGAATTAACGGTAGGTGACATGTGGAAAGCTCGGTTATTGGAAATTTCGTACTTTTGAACTCCGGTTACATTTTGTGATCGAACCGCGATTACAGGCAAACAAGGCGACATATTACACCAATTTAAACGCAGCTCTACTCAGAATTACATCAGTAACTCAAAATGAGCAAAACTTTTAGAATCCGAGACAAAAAATTTTTTCCGATAAAAATCGGTAAGGCTAACCATCAGGGATTTTTGCGAAAAAATCGAAACCATTTTATTGTTGAATTTCCGGTTCAAAATGATTGTAGGTAATGTGAATGATACGTTGAGCACGGAATTAACGGTAGGTGACATGTGGAAAGCTCGGTTATTGGAAATTTCGTACTTTTGAACTCCGGTTACATTTTGTGATCGAACCGCGATTACAGGCGAACAAGGCGACATATTACACCAATTTAAACGCAGCTCTACTCAGAATTACATCAGTAACTCAAAATGAGCAAAACTTTTAGAATCCGAGACAAAAAATTTTTTCCGATAAAAATCGGTAAGGCTAACCATCAGAGATTTTTGCGAAAAAATCGAAAACATTTTATTGTTGAATTTCCGGTTCAAAATGATTGTAGGTAATGTGAATGATACGTTGAGCACGGAATTAACGGTAGGTGACATATGGAAAGCTCGGTTATTGGAAATTTCGTACTTTTGAACTCCGGTTACATTTTGTGATCGAACCGCGATTACAGGCAAACAAGGCGACATATTACACCAATTTAAACGCAGCTCTACTCAGAATTACATCAGTAACTCAAAATGAGCAAAACTTTTAGAATCCGAGACAAAAAATTTTTTCCGATAAAAATCGGTAAGGCTAACCATCAGGGATTTTTGCGAAAAAATCGAAACCATTTTATTGTTGAATTTCCGGTTCAAAATGATTGTAGGTAATGTGAATGATACGTTGAGCACGGAATTAACGGTAGGTGACATGTGGAAAGCTCGGTTATTGGAAATTTCGTACTTTTGAACCCCGGTTACATTTTGTGATCGAACCGCGATTACAGGCGAACAAGGCGACATATTACACCAATTTAAACGCAGCTCTACTCAGAATTACATCAGTAACTCAAAATGAGCAAAACTTTTAGAATCCGAGACAAAAAATTTTTTCCGATAAAAATCGGTAAGGCTAACCATCAGGGATTTTTGCGAAAAAATCGAAACCATTTTATTGTTGAATTTCCGGTTCAAAATGATTGTAGGTAATGTGAATGATACGTTGAGCACGGAATTAACGGTAGGTGACATGTGGATAGCTCGGTTATTGGAAATTTCGTACTTTTGAACTCCGGTTACATTTTGTGATCGAACCGCGATTACAGGCGAACAAGGCGACATATTACACCAATTTAAACGCAGCTCTACTCAGAATTACATCAGTAACTCAAAATGAGCAAAACTTTTAGAATCCGAGACAAAAAATTTTTTCCGATAAAAATCGGTAAGGCTAACCATCAGGGATTTTTGCGAAAAAATCGAAACCATTTTATTGTTGAATTTCCGGTTCAAAATGATTGTAGGTAATGTGAATGATACGTTGAGCACGGAATTAACGGTAGGTGACATGTGGAAAGCTCGGTTATTGGAAATTTCGTACTTTTGAACTCCGGTTACATTTTGTGATCGAACCGCGATTACAGGCGAACAAGGCGACATATTACACCAATTTAAACGCAGCTCTACTCAGAATTACATCAGTAACTCAAAATGAGCAAAACTTTTAGAATCCGAGACAAAAAATTTTTTCCGATAAAAATCGGTAAGGCTAACCATCAGGGATTTTTGCGAAAAAATCGAAACCATTTTATTGTTGAATTTCCGGTTCAAAATGATTGTAGGTAATGTGAATGATACGTTGAGCACGGAATTAACGGTAGGTGACATGTGGAAAGCTCGGTTATTGGAAATTTCGTACTTTTGAACCCCGGTTACATTTTGTGATCGAACCGCGATTACAGGCGAACAAGGCGACATATTACACCAATTTAAACGCAGCTCTACTCAGAATTACATCAGTAACTCAAAATGAGCAAAACTTTTAGAATCCGAGACAAAAAATTTTTTCCGATAAAAATCGGTAAGGCTAACCATCAGGGATTTTTGCGAAAAAATCGAAACCATTTTATTGTTGAATTTCCGGTTCAAAATGATTGTAGGTAATGTGAATGATACGTTGAGCACGGAATTAACGGTAGGTGACATGTGGAAAGCGCGGTTATTGGAAATTTCGTACTTTTGAACCCCGGTTACATTTTGTGATCGAACCGCGATTACAGGCGAACAAGGCGACATATTACACCAATTTAAACGCAGCTCTACTCAGAATTACATCAGTAACTCAAAATGAGCAAAACTTTTAGAATCCGAGACAAAAAATTTTTTCCGATAAAAATCGGTAAGGCTAACCATCAGGGATTTTTGCGAAAAAATCGAAACCATTTTATTGTTGAATTTCCGGTTCAAAATGATTGTAGGTAATGTGAATGATACGTTGAGCACGGAATTAACGGTAGGTGACATGTGGAAAGCTCGGTTATTGGAAATTTCGTACTTTTGAACCCCGGTTACATTTTGTGATCGAACCGCGATTACAGGCGAACAAGGCGACATATTACACCAATTTAAACGCAGCTCTACTCAGAATTACATCAGTAACTCAAAATGAGCAAAACTTTTAGAATCCGAGACAAAAAATTTTTTCCGATAAAAATCGGTAAGGCTAACCATCAGGGATTTTTGCGAAAAAATCGAAACCATTTTATTGTTGAATTTCCGGTTCAAAATGATTGTAGGTAATGTGAATGATACGTTGAGCACGGAATTAACGGTAGGTGACATATGGAAAGCTCGGTTATTGGAAATTTCGTACTTTTGAACCCCGGTTACATTTTGTGATCGAACCGCGATTACAGGCGAACAAGGCGACATATTACACCAATTTAAACGCAGCTCTACTCAGAATTACATCAGTAACTCAAAATGAGCAAAACTTTTAGAATCCGAGACAAAAAATTTTTTCCGATAAAAATCGGTAAGGCTAACCATCAGGGATTTTTGCGAAAAAATCGAAACCATTTTATTGTTGAATTTCCGGTTCAAAATGATTGTAGGTAATGTGAATGATACGTTGAGCACGGAATTAACGGTAGGTGACATGTGGAAAGCTCGGTTATTGGAAATTTCGTACTTTTGAACTCCGGTTACATTTTGTGATCGAACCGCGATTACAGGCGAACAAGGCGACATATTACACCAATTTAAACGCAGCTCTACTCAGAATTACATCAGTAACTCAAAATGAGCAAAACTTTTAGAATCCGAGACAAAAAATTTTTTCCGATAAAAATCGGTAAGGCTAACCATCAGGGATTTTTGCGAAAAAATCGAAACCATTTTATTGTTGAATTTCCGGTTCAAAATGATTGTAGGTAATGTGAATGATACGTTGAGCACGGAATTAACGGTAGGTGACATGTGGAAAGCTCGGTTATTGGAAATTTCGTACTTTTGAACCCCGGTTACATTTTGTGATCGAACCGCGATTACAGGCGAACAAGGCGACATATTACACCAATTTAAACGCAGCTCTACTCAGAATTACATCAGTAACTCAAAATGAGCAAAACTTTTAGAATCCGAGACAAAAAATTTTTTCCGATAAAAATCGGTAAGGCTAACCATCAGGGATTTTTGCGAAAAAATCGAAACCATTTTATTGTTGAATTTCCGGTTCAAAATGATTGTAGGTAATGTGAATGATACGTTGAGCACGGAATTAACGGTAGGTGACATGTGGAAAGCTCGGTTATTGGAAATTTCGTACTTTTGAACCCCGGTTACATTTTGTGATCGAACCGCGATTACAGGCGAACAAGGCGACATATTACACCAATTTAAACGCAGCTCTACTCAGAATTACATCAGTAACTCAAAATGAGCAAAACTTTTAGAATCCGAGACAAAAAATTTTTTCCGATAAAAATCGGTAAGGCTAACCATCAGGGATTTTTGCGAAAAAATCGAAACCATTTTATTGTTGAATTTCCGGTTCAAAATGATTGTAGGTAATGTGAATGATACGTTGAGCACGGAATTAACGGTAGGTGACATGTGGAAAGCTCGGTTATTGGAAATTTCGTACTTTTGAACCCCGGTTACATTTTGTGATCGAACCGCGATTACAGGCGAACAAGGCGACATATTACACCAATTTAAACGCAGCTCTACTCAGAATTACATCAGTAACTCAAAATGAGCAAAACTTTTAGAATCCGAGACAAAAAATTTTTTCCGATAAAAATCGGTAAGGCTAACCATCAGGGATTTTTGCGAAAAAATCGAAACCATTTTATTGTTGAATTTCCGGTTCAAAATGATTGTAGGTAATGTGAATGATACGTTGAGCACGGAATTAACGGTAGGTGACATGTGGAAAGCTCGGTTATTGGAAATTTCGTACTTTTGAACTCCGGTTACATTTTGTGATCGAACCGCGATTACAGGCAAACAAGGCGACATATTACACCAATTTAAACGCAGCTCTACTCAGAATTACATCAGTAACTCAAAATGAGCAAAACTTTTAGAATCCGAGACAAAAAATTTTTTCCGATAAAAATCGGTAAGGCTAACCATCAGGGATTTTTGCGAAAAAATCGAAACCATTTTATTGTTGAATTTCCGGTTCAAAATGATTGTAGGTAATGTGAATGATACGTTGAGCACGGAATTAACGGTAGGTGACATGTGGAAAGCTCGGTTATTGGAAATTTCGTACTTTTGAACTCCGGTTACATTTTGTGATCGAACCGCGATTACAGGCGAATAAGGCGTCATAGTACACAATTTAATTCAAGCTAAAAGGAATATTTAATTTAATGAGAATGGCTTATCCAAGAAACATTCATGAAATTGAAATTAATGATTTTTCGAAGTAGTTTAAGTAAGTTTCGTACTTAAATCCGACAACTGTGTAAACTGCATTCCCACAATTAAAGTGGTTTATAAATATTCGTTCGGTTTCTGCTGCGGCATCTATTGAGCAACATGAGAACCATTGTTTAGTGTGGACACATATAATGTCGATAATTTTGGAAAATCATTCAAAATAAGCCGCGAAAGTTATAGAATCTGTAACAACAAATTTTATCCGTTAAAATTACTTTATTCGCAAGAAATGGGAACCAATTAAAAGATTTTATTAAGTGCGAAGAGCACGTTGAAAATTACATTTACACCACTTTCGTATCCGAGACACATCTTTCAATTGACACATTTTTCGAAGAATTGTTTTACATTTCGAACTTAAAGTCGATACTTAATAAACTGCATTCCCACAAATATAGAGCTTTTGATTTTCTTCGTTATCTTCTGTAGCGACATCTATTGGATAATTTGAGAACAATTATGTATTTTGGACACATAAAATAAGAATTTTGGAATATCAATCCGTTCAGCAGGAAAGGAAGTGATTCATGAATTAAAAGTGGAAAATTCGTTACTGTTTGAAATATAAAATTTATTTAAATTAGGCACAGCATTTTTAAAAAAATATATTGTTATTTTGACATTTTAAGAATACAATAATTATATTTGTAATAAAAATATTTTAATAAAGTGTTTCTTACATTGTTAAGTGGCCTAATTGCCCGCTATCAATTTGGAATAATTTTTATTCGACGTAATCCTACATTTTTTGTTAAACATTTTTTTATATTGAAAAGTTTAATCGTCTTCACCCTCGGCCTCAAGGAGCGCATTCGCCTCTAGTACACGGTTCTTATAATCCTCATAAGTTGGGAATGACTAAAGAAGTTAAGTAGTTCACGATTAATGTAAATTGTTATTTTTGTGACAGTTTTTAGGTGTTTAATGAATTAGTATCTGATCTAAATGAAAATGTATTTATGTTTGGTTAGATACAATGCGGTTAGCATGCAACTACTACATGGATTCTACTACATAATATGTACATTGTGAATATGTCATGTGTGGAGAATGTGTCTTAATTTAATTGTATGAATGTTTGTTTATACACTGAACGTGTCTTAATTACTAAGAAACGTGATGCTTCCATTCACCAATAAAATTATTTTTTATTATTAATCCACAACCAAAAATTAGTTTGATTGCATGGACGATCGCTGGATTCTATATACGTTTGCAGTTATTAAATTGTTTCAGGCAACAGGCGCAGGCACTTTCACTGGGATTGCTAAAAGAAATTTTGTGATTTTTGTGGATTGGCTTTTGTACAAAAATGAACTAAATTCTTAATTTCTACCGTAAACCTTAAAAATATAAAAAAATAATATTACAAAATTATATTATTGTCGGTGTTAACATAAAAGGAGGTTCTAGAACAAGCTCACAATATAGATATATAAATTTAACGTAAAAGGATAATAATTAGGACAAGTACAAAGCACATACAATTTTGATTTACACATTAAATTACAATTAAATAGCAAATGTGAGAGAATTGTTTAATTCCTAACCTCCCACGCGTTATCATCCCATGACGGGAACAAGCGTTTGAAACTTCTCGGTTCTTGCCCTTGATGGATGCGAATAATAGGAACTGTTTCTTCGGAACGATCGGTTGGATCAGTACGGATATATTGCTGTAATATAAATCAAATCGTTAAAAATTTAATTGTTCATAATAAAGAGAATCAATTACTTGAGCCATATCGATAGCTTTCGCTTTTTCTTCATCGGTTGAACCGTTGCCCTCCCATACATATACTTCATCACCTCCATCGAGCACCATGATGTCATCTTGTTCTAATTCTTCTTGTGAGAAATCGCCAATTTCCTCTACACGGAATTTACCGTTACGAAGAATACGGCAATGGAAGAGACGTGGTTCTAAGAATGGTGCACCTGGTGGATCCAAATCATGATCATATTCGCCCTCGCCTCCAAGAGCACTCCAAAATCCAGCCGGTTCTTCTCCTTCTTCAATCGATTCGATTGCATGGTCGGGAGATAAACGTTCAACAATACTTCCAGCCATTTCACGTTCAAATGTAGAACAACCTTTACCGTACCAGACATATGTTACACCAGGTGTTTCCAAAATAAATGCATCATCAGAAGCAAGAGAGCTGGCAGTCTCCGGTAATTGATCGGCGCGTACATCTTCAGCACATGTACCTCGGATGCGGAACAAGCGGACACCATCGGCATCGTATGTATCGTGGTCGTGAACATTTTTGAATCCAGATGCATGACCACCAGTGAACAAAATCATTCTACCTTTGAATATTTTAAGGAAATGTCTGGGCTCGTGGCCTTGAGTTACACGGACTTGAATAGCAGCACCACCTAATTCATTATCCAAACGCACAGCGTGGATTGCAGATGCTGCTTTCTCATCGATCGACGATTGGTTACCTTGCCAGTAATAGATAACAGTGCCTTGACCCCCGCGACGATTTTTGTATTCGTATTTAATAACGTATGAATCCCCGCCAAAGAAAAATCCATAATTTTCTGGATCGATTGGAGCCAAATCCATATTTTCAATGCGCCACACTTCAACGTCACCTTCACCATTGTCGGGCATGAAACCGATGGCACGTCCACCAGATTTTTTGATGGCATGAAAAACGGCTGGATCAATTTCCTCATCTTCTGCGGTATCGGAATCATCATCGTTGGCGGCCCGAATAAGGCGTGAATGAACCATGCCACGGTCACGCCACGTTGAGAAGTATTGCTTGAATGGTGTTGTCTCCGCTCCTTCTACAATGCGATGTACTTGTGTCCACGATGGATAATTCTTGGAGGTCAAGAAACCATTACCGCGACTAACACTTTGGCTTTTTTCTTGGCTTGAAGCATCTTTACCGATCCAAACATAAATACCAGCACCGGTGTCCAAAATGTAACACTCCGCTGTTGAGAGTAAATCTTGACGTAATGGTTTGGTTCCAATTGGATTAACCTGTAGTGAACCGCTATCATCTGATACTTGGTACAATGTGACTTTACTTGCGTCCGACCGTTCGAATGTTTCATCATCTTCACTGTCAGATTCCTCGGGTACTGTGGATGGCGATCCAGATCCAAGAATTTCAAAGAATTTTTCTTGGTCTCCTGCCGACGAGAACTCATCAATAATATGAACTGCAGCGCGACCATTATGATCTTGATCACGAATTTGATTTGCAGCACTAATTGCTTTAATTTTTTCAATACGTTTTGCTTTTACACCGACATATACGTAAATTGCTCGTCCACTATCCAATATAAAGCAATCTCCTTTGTTCATGGCAGAAATCGATAAATCTACTTGATTCACGCGTACATTCTTCTTACCCTTAACTTGGAACAATCTCTTTTCGCCCGCTGCATTCGTTTGTACTAGATTGAAACCGCTGGCTACACCACCATCTTGGTATCGGATACCATTTTTAAAGTAGCCCAAGAATAATTGCGATTCATGATTTTGTGTTTCACGATGTTGAATTGGTCCACCGCCAAGGGAATCATCCAATTGTACGGTATATAGTGCAGCTGAACCGCGTTCATCTTGTGATGTTTGCGAACCCAACCAAAAATGAAGATCCCACGATATACGATTTTTATTGTCTACTTTCGTGTTCAAAACGATGTAGGAATCGCCAGTGAAGAACTTTCCATAGTCACGTTGTGGATATGCAATGGGTTCAAAGTTCTGGAAAAAAAAAAATAATAAAAAATATTGTTAATCATTGTGGCATTGAACAGTATGGTCATTATATCCTCCTTAATTTGGCAAAAATAGATTAAGTGCCTTAATTTAGTTTATTGTTGAGTATTCCAATAAACTAGTACATAGACAGTAGATTGTAGACATCCGTTACGACACTAAGACGCCAAAACAAAATAAAAAAGAATATAAAGGAATTGACAAAAATTTATTCCAGAAATCGATTTCTCCACCAAAAACTTATTTAACATACATTTTAAAATTATTTTGTGTATGCGGGCCTACGTCACAAAACTAAAACATAAATTTCATATGTATGTCGTGCGATAACATTTTCCATATGCACGATTTGTTTGTTTGTATACACGGTGCGGGGAAAACCGCAGTTAATAAATTTTTAATTAACTAATTGGAAATTATTTTCACACCCAACATTTTATGCGAGACATGCTATATGTATACAGCACAGATAATTTGTGGCACCCTTTATTTGATTAGCAGAATGATTTACGAAAGTTCTAATAAATTTCATTGAATTTATCAACGATAATTAGCTCCTTTTCAACTTTATCGACTATTCTAGGTACACGAATTTTGAGTGTAAATTAACAGTAGAGTATTACTATTTTTGAGTGAAATCTAATTTACAGCAAATAATTAAAACCAAAATCAGAAACTGCATTTGAGTGAAATTTTCTACAAAATTAATTATCGTTGCTATAGTTTGAATTGGTACCATTTTAGAGCAAATATTTATTTTGAGTGAAATTTTGAGTGGTATCTAAATATCACTCAAAGGAAATTTAAATGATAATTTAACCTTCTATCTAGACTTATTCAACTTTTGTAAAAACGTTTGGACTAATAGAGGAAATTTTTTTTTGAGTGAAACCTAATATGATAAAACTTTTGAGTGTAATTTACAAGAAGCAATATTACTCATATAACAAATGTGCGATTTTATTAAGATAAAAGTTGGATCACAAATACATACAATCCTTCCCAAAAGATTGTTTAGTGAAATTGTAGGAAGAATTTACTGAGTCAATTTTTTTGTAACCAGTTATCAGATCACTCAAATTTGACACTCAACACTCTTGAACACTAGCTAGAAAGGTATTGAATGCTTAACGAAGCGCCAATTAAAATATAAAATATCTGTGAAAAGAAATATATTCCGTATGTAAATTTCACTCAAGGAATTGGAAGATTTTTTTAGAAACATTTTGATATTTTGTTGGAGCTTTACTGTTACCCAGAAGTCGAGTGTTAATTTCAAATGAAATTTTTATTAATAATGCTATAAATTAAATACTTAAATTGTATAGCTACGATCTCTTTTTCTCTCAAAAATTATTTAATGGAATGTGAGATCTACAATTTTCTGAGCGTGAATTTTATCAAAAGCTGTGCACTTTTATATTTTATTCCAACTAATTTATTTTTAACAAGCGTCGTCGAACTACCTTTTGTACAACTTTTGCTGTCACTTTCTGGCAGCACATTTGATTATGATCTGATATAATAATTGAATTAAATGAAAACAATTTGCAAGCATACAAATATTTCTGAGTGAGATTTACAGTTATCTTAATTTCGAGTGAAAGAAACTGAATTTAATCCATTTTTTGTACTAATCCTTATACATTTTCGGTTTATTGATGCAAATCTAAATTTCACTCAAAATGAATATTTATTTTATTACATCAAAGTTAATAACAATCTTAGATAGAAATGTTTTGATTGAAACTAATCATTCACTAAAATATGTCACCAAGCCATAAAAGGATTTTTAAAATTTATTGAATGCTATATTCGTTGAATAGCTTTAGAGCCACGCTGAGTGAAATTAACTTAAATTTGTGAAACACTAAGAGATATTGTTTTCATCTTAATTATAATCTGAAAGAGCCATGGGATGCAAAATATTTATCAGAATCTCAACACTGAAGAAATCGCCTGCTAATTTTTTTGCAAAATACTAATTATTTGATTATTTAAATATTACAATACAAGAGAATTATAGTTTTAGACTGCAGTGTAATTTTGCATGATAACTAAGTTTCACTCGAGACCAAATTTTACCTATTTATGGTACGTAACTGAAACTAGCAACTCAATTTAACAAATGGCTTGACATTAAATCTACAACTACATTTTATGTGTGTGCCACAAAGATACTAAATATAAAATTGAGTGAAAATATTCGAAATTTTTTTGAGTGAAATTAAAGAAAAGCATACAGTTTGGAAAAATCTTCTTTCAATCAAAAAATATTTCTGTTTGAACTTAATTAAAAATAAATTACTTGTATTGGAAAATTTTGAGTGAAATTTGTAAATACGACTATTTTCCGTGATAGTGTAATCAAAAATTTAACAAACACATTTTAAAAAGTAAAACGGTAATTTTAAGTTTATTTGAAAACTTTAGAAAATTTTGAGGTCTAAATTTCACTCAATGTTAACTTCAAGCTTAAATTAGACTTAAATAGACTTAAATAAAATTCAGATACCAAATAAAATTTTGTTTAAGATGTATAATGATCGGAGTGCAGTTTGTGCCAAAATAAAAAAATTTACACTGTGTCCCATAAATGATTAGGATTGAAAAAAACACTCAAATTGAAGATTGATTGATGTTTTCTTAGAAAACATATAAGTTTTGGAAATACTTTAGAGTCAAAGTTATAAAATGATTCTTTGAAACAAAACGCACTGCTAATTCAGAACCATGTCGATCACCTCTGTGCAATCCGTAGGAAACGAGTTAAAATTGATTAAATGTTTAAAAAAATTTGAATTTCACTCAATGATATTCTCTCTCTCTCTAATAACAAAAATGTAAGATTAGTTATTTACGTAAAATACAAAATCAGAACCACTGGGGCCACCTCTGTGTGATCCGTACGAACCGAGTTAAATAATTTTAAATGTTTAAGAAGTCTTGTGTTACACTCAATCATATTCTCTCTCGATTAAGTAAATTTTCAGAGAATTCTGAGAATTTGGATAAGTAAGGTTGGTTTCTTACATAAATACTACTTCAGAACCACTTCGATGACCTATGTGCGTTTCGTAGTGCGTTATGTTTTAAAGAATTTAATTTTATAACTTTCACTCAAAACTATCCCCAAAAATTAAATGTCTTTTATTTAAGTGTTTATTAAATATTTTAAAATATTATTATGAAGCGCAATTTTTGAGTGCTTTTTCAATTCTAAGTACTTATGTGTCACAATGTATATTTTGTTATTTTGGCATAAACTTCACTCCGATTGTATGACGTTAAATAAATCTATGAACTTAAACCAAACCAAATAAGTAGTAAATTGCCAAAAAGACAGCAACAGATGTGAGGTCGAAACAGTTTGAGTGATTTTTATTTGTTATTTGGAAAATTGTTCTTTTCATGCCATATTCTAGTGAAATCAAATTAAGAAATAAATTTTACGCGTTTTTTCTTGAATTTTTGAGTGAATATTCACATTGAGTGAAGCTTATCAGTTGTGTCAATATTTTTAAATTAAAATAGATATTCCTTTGAATAAAGAGTGTGAGACTTAAACGAAAATAATTCTTGAAAAAATTTGTTAATTCGTCAATTTATGATCTCAAATTTAAACAGTTCCTGTTTGGCGAGTTTAGTGTTGTTATGAACTGCGTGGATGGGGCAGCTCATAAAATTTCTATTTACCAATACTTGACTTCAGTTTTATTTGAAGCATTTGTTTGTTCTTTCTTTGATGAAAGCTTTTCAACGAATTGATCGTTAACATTTTGAGTGAAATTAATGAGAAATTTTTTTAAATTATTATTTAGCTCTCGTACTTTAAATACTTAATGAAGCCTCAATACAATGTGAAGAAACATAAATTGATCTAAACTTCACTCAAATGTTACGTGAGATGAATTAATTTTTGAGTACAATTCTTATCACAAATTCAGCCACTGAAAAAGTTTTGTCAACATTTCAAGTGAACTTTTAAATTTTTTACATAGAAAATGTTGTAAATAGATTTTTTGGTACAAAACATACTTGTGTAAAAATTTGTATTTAAATTGAATGAAAACCGTCAAATGTCTATAAAAATCTTCTTTGAGGCATTTTTATAAACATCTATGGGAATAAAAAATATTTTGACTTTAAACTCCATTATTCGAGTATTGTTCACACTGTTAAACGTCTTTCTTAATATCGGCACTTTATTTTGTGTGGACCTTTGAATGAGAGTTACAGTTAAAATCATGGTGAGTGAAAGTTACACTACAAATTAAGCAGCAACCAGAAAAAAATCTCACTATTTATGTTCAACTTTCCAAACTATTTCAAAAAATTTCTGCTAAATTTCACTCAAAATATTACGCTTTAGAGAATATTTTTATCATTGTTTGAGTCAAATTTTTATAGAGTAAAATATGCCTAGCCTCTTTAAAAATATTATTTATTTGAAAACGTTATAGATTTATGTTGAGTCGTAAGGATTAATTGATAAAAATTTCACTCAAATTATTATTTGTAAAATTGTTACAAAAACTAGGAACTATGATCTAAAGAACTCTGTTTTGAGTGGTTTCGAATAATTCGTTGAATAATTATGTATCCCATTTTTTTTGAGTGAAATTTAACTAGCTTAGAGCCTGCACACTACAAATATCACTTTATTTACAGTTGTGCCTATTATTTTGTTCTAAATCGTTGGTGGTTTTGATCGAAAAGCCTACAAGTCAACTGAGATTTTTCAACTGAGAAAACACTTGCTTCTTAAAAAGGCTAATTAAATCTAGTATTATGAGACTTAGCAATAAAAGGAGCCGCACGTGTCTTAATAAAGTGAAATTTTAACCCGCACTATAAAATGAATTTGTTTGTTTGTTCTCCTCAAGAGCTGTATTAAATGAGTGAAATTTCAACCATCACTCCAAAGCCTAATTTAAAAGAATGAGTTATGTAACAATATCGCTCATATTTTGTTCAATTTTACCTATTTATTGTCCACCAAATTATAATTCCTGCACACCTAAAGCTATTTACAAATTGGCTCACCCCGGAAAGCAATTAAGTGAGTTGATCACGTAACCTAAACACATTTTTGTTCCCAAAATAACAAACTTGGTCCATCCCATAAAACAATTTTATAGGATTGGTGGACAAAATTTTGACATTTGGCAACAATATGATTAAAATAAATTTTAACCTTCTTTAACCGGGAACGCCGGTTTAAATGTTACTAGTTTTTTAGCGCTAATGAGGGCGGCCAACATTTTTAATGGGTGGGCAAAAAAAGTATAGATGCTCATATTTAAATTTTTCTCTCGATTTTAAACATTGTCGTTCGACACTTGACCTTTTTAAAAAAAATTTAAAATCAAGATCAATGAAAACCAAGTATAACAAAAGATTTCATTTCCATACTTCTATCTGGTGTGCTGTATTTAACATTTTGTAAATACTTACGTCGCCCACATCTCTTATTACAAAATTTTCAAATTTTTCTTCACCAGCACGTGTGAACAATAAAAATTCTTCTTCTTGGTATTTATTTATGGTAAAATCGTCGCGATTTTAAACTTGGCAGCGCGAAAGAAATGTTCTTTCTCTTGCAATTAATTAACGTCTTACTAATCCAGAGACGTATATATGCTTACGAGTAAATACTAGGTGTCATGTACGTGCGATCGATCATCGGGCAGCGTGCGGGGATAGAAATTTTCTGAACGAACAAAATATGTTAAAGTTATTTATAGGCAGAGTCACAGTTTCAAGAACATGCTGGGTTTGTGTCGTGCGATCGATACCACAAAATTTCATTAAAATAATTATTATTAGAAACGTTGCTTATAAATTTTATGTAGTTATGTTGTGTACTAAGAAATAATCCTACGCTATCCATCTGTGTCAGAATACGTTTAATGTTTTTGAAATTTGTTTTGATTTATTCTGCTTCAGTTTATAAATTAGTGAGATGACTGAAATTTTGAAATTTCGAGATTCACAATATTAATAGAAATTTTTTTTTTCGTTGTCTGCATCTCAAATTCGGGAAAATATAAATATAAAAATCAGGTAGAAATGCTGCGGTACTGTACCATCTCTTCCGGCGCCGGCTATATACTTGAAATTTTGATGTATAATTATGTGGCTAAAAGACGAACTAATATAATCTAACATCAGTTTAATTTTAACCGAATTTTAGATTTTACAGATTTTCACTTTGGAGTTCAAAGAAAATATTCTTCAATTCTTCATCAAGAGTAGAGTTATAAAAAAATGACTTAAGTATATTTCTGGTCATATTGTTTAGTTTCCGAATTTAGAGACCAATTCGATCTCGGTATGATTCGTAATAGCTTTGTTCAATAGCACAATAGATTTATCGTGCTACAGTTTATAAATGATTGAAATGAGGGGCTTTCTGTTCTTGTGGTTTTACCACTTCAGCCATTTTTGACGGACGGTTTTCTGGTATTTAAACCGAACTAACAAAGTTCAATGTTTATGTTTGACACTTTTATAAAAGTTCTCTGAAATAACCCTCATTCATTTTAATAGATTTCCGAATATTTGGATGTGCGGGCATTAAAAGTTAACGTGGGATGCCGAATAACAGAACCAACATGCTGCCAACTATGCTAACGAAAGCAACGATTTGATTAAAATGTCGAGAGAGATCTTTGAAAATTCTCTGTTTCAAATAAATAAATGCTCAGAAATTTTTAATTTTAAATGAATCCGTAAGTGCAAATCTACAAGCGGTGGTCGAAAATTAGGTGGTCACGTCACAAATGGTGAAGAAAATTGACAGAACAAACAATCACCAAAACCAAGAGTTAAAAATGGAAAGGCTTCCTCGCGCGTCGTATGCGCAGGATTCCTAAAGAGGGTACAAAATTTGCCATTAGCTCGTCGGTTATTACTATAAACGGAGTATCGAAGCATTTGAACATCACTGGGAAAATTGTATTGGGCTTAAAGGAGACTATGGAAAAATAAAGATATGTTTTTCTAACTTTTGTGTTTTTCTTATCAGGTCCGGTTCTTGTGGCACTACTCCTTATGATTTAATTTCTATCTCTTAGAACCTTTTGCGGCAAACAGACCAGTTTTTTTATAGACTTCAATTTTTTGATTTATATTTCGATTAAACGGAAACCCCACGAAACGATTACAAAAAGTACTGCTTCCAGGATCAATTGTTTGAGACATCCTCCGGTGGATCCAAGATTTCATCTTACATTTTGCATTTTTTTCTGACTCAAAATATTTGAATAAAATTTTTGAGCAGGACCCTTGCCGAAAATTTGTTTAACGGGTCGGTCTCTGAAAGCCGGTCTAGTTTTACATTTGCGGTAAACAATCGACTCGAGCCATTTTGATAAAAATATATGAGTGGGAACGGCAAATGAAAGAAAGTGATAACAAAAAAATACACCTGGTTAGAGATTAAAGTTTTAGGGGTTCTCCGATGGAGTACAAATCTGTAGTACAGAAATTGGTAGTACGGGTATGAAGAAGTGTTCGCGGAAAGTTCTAATTTTGATAAAATTCTTTTAAGGGACATTTGGCACGAGTCTGGTTTCTATTTTTAGGTTTACTTCGATCGAAAAAATTAATGAAAAGTGGAGAGTGCTTTTTCGAATGCCTACAATTGAGATGAGTACGATTCTCAGTAAAATGCATTCGGACATCTAAACTTTGTTTTTACGTTTTTTCTGCTCGAAAAACTTTAGTCTAAATATTTTGTATGGACACAGAAATGAGCAAACTTGTACAGCAAAATTATTAAGCAATGTTGAGCAAAAACATTTCGATGTTGTTCTAGGAGATTAGCCACTGCTCTTTAAATATTATAAATTTTGCCTTATCCGAGTGTACTTTCATGATCCTGCTCCTATACGTGGCTCTGGTGAATCTACTATTTTACAAATTGAACTAAAGCTATTTCTCAATCGATTATGGTGGAAGTTTGGTTGCACGATAACATGAGAAAAAACCAGAAGCTTATCAAATCCATCTTCTACAATGAGTATATTTGTAGATATGGTGGCCCACTCTTCATCACGATAGACCAAGGAACACAATTTTCACGAATCTCCTAGGTTCCCATAGCATTCGTATACAACTGCATACAACTCGAAAGCGAATAGTCTTGTCAAACGGTTCCACAGGCAACTAAAAGCCGCGTTAACAGCTCGATGTAATACATCCCAGACCTAGAATGCACACCAGCAGAGCTACTATATGGTCAAAATATCAAGGTTCCCGGTGAATTTTTCATCAACGATCAAAATTCGAACCCAAACACAGATATTTCGGATTTTGTGAAACAACTTTGTACTACCACGAGAGCATTAGTTCCTATGGACACCACAAGTCCACCAACCGAACAGGCAAGGTACATTTCCAAAAATCTGGAAACCTGTTCACACGTTTTCGTACATGTGGATAGAGTCAGAGGTCCTCTGAATACACTCTATGCTGGACCGTATCCAGTGACCCGCAAATTGCGTAAATCCAGTCGAAAAATGTAGTGTTCGAAAAACGGGTACATTTAACTTAAAATACTACGGTTTTCGATCCAGGAGGGGAGTGATGTTGCGGCTCAAATAAATTTTCACTTCGTTTCATTCCGCGTAGCAACAAATTAAAACAAGAAATAATGACGAGTACGCGCTTTGGAAAGCAACGAAGGGGCTAAAAAAAACCAAAATGCATGTGCCACCTATGAACAATGATGACGGTTCCTGGGCTAAAGGTGACTAACAGAAAGTCTCTCTATTTGCTGCTTATTAAGAAGAGACTTTGAAACCGTTGCCGAGACAAACATTAAATGAAAATACAACGGTCGTAAACAAAGTAAATGATCTTACCATAAGACATGTGACCTTATTGGAACTTAAAACTGAAATCAGTAATAACTTAAGTATCAGAAAAGTTCCAGGACATGACTTTATTACTGGAAAAATTGTGAAAGCCATTCCCGAGAAATGTTTGCGTAAATTAGTTTAAATAGTTAAAGCAGCTGTCAGATTGAAATATGTTCCAAGTCAACGGCTGAAGTAATTATGATTCCTAAACCAGATAAACCTGTAAACGATCGGTATTGACGATGCATTTGAGAATAAGAAGATGTGCTTCAGTATTTTTTAGGATGCAGCTCAAGCTCTCGACAAAGTTTGGCACCAAGGGCCTAAATTTAAACCGCATCGAGACTTTAGAGTCAATTTTGAAAATGAGTACTCTGAATTAAAAATAATATCAGCATTCTTTATACGAAAGTCTTACCGAATATTCAAGGTACTACAGTAGCAACAGTTGCAGACAATACACGTCAACTTTACAAATCAAAATGTAAACTGTATTCCCGCGGTTTGTCAACTCAAACCAAATTCCATTTCCATTCCTTAGGTAAGCTAAGATGGAAAGAACACATCGAGAAGAAAAAGAAGAGTAACACATCAAATATAGGAAAATGTATTGGCCCATGGGTAGAAACTCTGAGCTCTCAATACACAACAAATTGCTTCTATACAGGCAAATATTAAAACCAGTATGGACCTATGGTATCCAACTTTGGGGTTGTGCAATGCACAAATGATACAATGCTTCCAAAATAAAGTGCTGCGAGGGATTGTGAATACCCCATGGTATATTAGGAATGACAACCGTCATAGGGATTTGAAGTTGGAATACGTACAGCGAATATCTCGACATGAAAATGGAGATATTTGTCGTATGTTGGGCACCACCAAAGGAGCGAGGAGACTCCAAACGCAGAAATCGCTCGAGCTGGGCAGCTTGAATTAGAATAAGAAATTATCGTAAAATGAGTAACCAATACTTTACGCATCCTAAGCCGAGCAAATAATTTAAGCTTGATAAATTACTAGAACTTCACCTACCAGTGCCGCTGAATGCAGACGATTTAGAACTGGAAATTTCAGATGAATAATGTGATGGGTCTGAATCAAACAAAATTATCTAAATATAAATATCGATTGGGTTACGAAACCAAAGAAGATATTTTACACGAAAACAAACAAAGTGAATTGGTATTTGAAACTGCGACCGTTGTAGCGGAAATGACGCGTCTACGTGCGTTTGAAGGAGGAGCAATTCCGTTTAATGTAAGATTTACCGATTGTTCATTGAAGGATGATGTTATCGATTTTTCGCCAACAAAATATTTTTTGTTCGATATATTCCGAGTGAGATGTTTACTGATATTGTACGCCCAGCAATTATTGATGCCGCCATGAATATAATGAGTCTCAAAAGATTTTACCAATAAGAAGTTTGCTTGCATTTTGTGGACAAAATTTGAATTCTCACAACAAAGATAAATTCAAGTTCGTCCGACCGCTAATCGACTCAATTTTAAGAAGATGTTGGGGACATCCCTTAGAGGAAACGCTCGCAGTGGACGAGCAAATCATACCATTTAAAAGGCGTATCGATTTAAAGGAGCACATGAAGGGCAAGTCGCATCCGTGCGGGGTATGGTTGGATTTGGCCAGCAACTGTGCTAAAATTAAAAATTAATGCAACTGGTACGATAAGAGTTAATCGGTTTGCGCATCCCCCACATGTAGATGATAAGCAGTTAAAGTTAAAAAGGCGAGGTTCTTATGATGAAGTGGCCAGCTTAGCTGGTGGCATATGCATTGTCAAGTGGCAAGACAATAAGCTAGTTAATTTGGCATCAAACTGCTTGTATGTCGGTGTTGAGAAATAGGCCGAAGAGACAGAAATGTTTAAAAGTACGGGAATGTGAAACCGCCAGGCATAGTAGCCGAATATAATTTTGGATTGGGGGGAGTGGACGTTTTGAATCAATTAATAGCGTATTATAGAATTTTCATAAAAAGCAAAAATGGTTGCTAAGAAATTATAAAAAAGTTTCTGACAAATTAAAAATGACAAAAAACTTTACAACAGCCCAAAAAGTGAAAATCTGGTGGAGAAGTTATAGCTTTTTTCTAATTTTAAAATTCTGCTATAGTAGAAAGTGAAAAGGCGCTTCGATTGTCAATGACAAGGCATCGTAGAGATGGCTAAGTAAGTCGAAGTATCCTATTGTGTAGTACTGACCCTATTGCATTTTTTGCAGAAACCGTCAGTACTACACGATGCCATACCTCATCTCTACGATACCTTGTCAATGGCCTTCGAATGGTTGAATTTTTGAATTTTCTGATTTTTATGATCCCAACATAGTAAATTTATGCTTCAACGGGTCGCAAAATTATGTTGACTTCTTCAAAAGATGCCCCAAGGTCAATATTACACGATACCATACCTCGATTTACTTAGACAACTCTACGATGCCTTGTCAATGGCTTTCGAATGGTTGAATTTTTCGAATTTTTATGATTCCAACATAGAATATTTATGCTTCAACGCATCGCATAATTATGTTGGCTTCTACAAAAGATGCCCCAAGGTCAGTATTACACGATGCAATACTTCGATTTACTTAGACATCTCTACGATGCCTTGTCAATGGCCTTCGAATGGTTGAATTTTTCGATTTTTATGATCCCAACATAGTAAATTTATGCTTCAATGGGTCGCATAATTATGTTGACTTCAACAAAAGATGCTTCAAGGTCAGTATTACACGATATTACACTTCGATTTACTTAGACAACTCTACGATGCCTTGTCAATGGTCTTCGAATGGTGGATTTTTTCGATTTTTTATGATCTCAACATAGAAAATGTATGCTTCTCGCATAAATATGTTGGCTTCTACAAAAGATGCACTAAGGTCAGTATTACACGATGCAATACTTCGATTTACTTAGACATCTCTACGATGCCTTGTCAATGGCCTTCGAATGGTTGAATTTTTCGATTTTTTATTATCGCAACATAGAAAATTTATGCTTCACGCATAAATATGTTGGCTTCTACAAAAGATGCACTAAGGTCAGTATTACACGATATCATGCTTCGATTTACTTAAACATTTCAACAAAGCCTTGTCAATGGCTTTCGAATGGTTGAATTTTTCGAATTTTTCGTTTTTTATGATTCCAACATAGAAAATTTATGCTTCGCGCATAATTATGTTGGCTTCTACAAAAGAGGCACTAAGGTCAGTATTACACGATAACATACTTCGATTTACTTAGACAACTCTACGATGCCTTGTTAATGGTCTTCGAATGGTTGAATTTTTCGATTTTTTATGATCTCAACATAGAAAATTTATGCTTCGCGCATAATTATGTTGGCTTTTACAAAATAGGCACTTAGGTCAGTATTACACGATACCATACTTCGATTTACTTAGACATCTCTACGATGCCTTGTCAATGGCTTTCGAATGGTTGAAATTTTCGAATTTTTCGTTTTTTTATGATCGCAACATAGAAAATTTAAGCTTCGCGCATAATTATGTTGACTTCTACAAAATATGCGCTAAGGTCAGTATTACACGATACCTTATTTCGATTTCCTTAGACAACTCTACGATGCCTTGTCAATGGACTTCGAATGGTTGAAATTTTCGAATTTTTCGTTTTTTTATGATCGCAACATAGAAAATTTAAGCTTCGCGCATAATTATGTTGACTTCTACAAAATATGCGCTAAGGTCAGTATTACACGATACCTTATTTCGATTTCCTTAGACAACTCTACGATGCCTTGTCAATGGACTTCGAATGGTTGAATTTTTGAATTTTTCGATTTTTATGATCCCAACATAGTAAATTTATGCTTCAACGGGTCGAATAATTATGTTGACTTCTACAAAAGATGCCCCAAGGTCAGTATTACACGATACCTTACCTCGATTTGCTTAGACACCTCTACGATGCCTTGTCAATGGTCTTCGAATGGTTGAATTTTTCGATTTTTTTATGATCTCAACATAGAAAATTTATGCTTCGCGCATAATTATGTTGGCATCTCGAAAAGATGCACTATGGTCAGTATTACACGATACCATACTTCGATTTACTTAGACACCTCTACGATACCTTGTCAATGGCCTTCGAATTGTTGAATTTTTCGAATTTTCCGATTTTTTATGATCGCAACATAGAAAATATATGCTTCAACGCATCGCATAATTATGTTGACTTCTACAAAAGATGCACTAAGGTCAATATTACACGATACCATACTTCGATTTACTTAGACATCTCTACGATGCCTTGTCAATGGCCTTCGAATGGTTGAATTTTTCGAATTTTTCGATTTTTTATGATCTCAACATAGAAAATGTAGCTTCGCGCATAATTATGGTGGCTTCTACAAAAGATGCACTGAGATCAGTATTACACGATACCATACTTCGATTTACTTAGACACCTCTACGATGCCTTGCCAATGGCCTTCGAATTGTTGAATTTTTCAAATTTTTCGATTTTTTATGATTCCAACATAATTAAATATTTTTTATTTTAGTGACGTAAAATAAATTTAAATAAATTTTATATTTTGTTGTTCTTAATTACAAATTAAGTTTAAAAAGTATAGCATTCTTAATTCAAAGTGTAACATTTTCTTTTAAACTTTTTGACTGTTATAAGGTTTTTTTGTCAATTTGTCGGAAGCTTAACAGAAATTGTCGCTTGCCTCATCGTGGATCGAATACAAAAAGGAATTTAAACCAAGATTTTAATTTCCACCAAATCCAATTGAATCGATGTCTCCAATTTCCCGCACACCAAAAAACGTAAAGACGCACATCAAAAAACGTTCACTCAACAGATTGAACGAAAGAATTTTCAATATTGAAAACGATTTTAATTTGAACATTTACATGACCTTGTAAATGCTCAATATTGTAATGAATCAAATATTTTTTTAAATCTTATGGCTAACTAAAATTTACCGAATACCAGGTACTGGAGCAGTTCTGTTCACCACTCTGCAAGATCAGATATAATCTCATCAATCTTAGTGAGAGAAGTACCAAAATACTTGAGCTTCTAAATTTACATCTGAATTTATTGCTGTAAGTTGTTATTAGCAACGATGTTCAATGAAATATTAAACCGTGAAATTACATTCCCAAGAATCATACAATGTAATCGATTTTATCTTTTATTGGAAAATGAAAACATATTTTCCGGCAATTAAACTGTTTATTGAGCATTCTAAATATAAAAATATTCTGTACACGCTTGATAAGATTTAATAGAATGACAAATAATTGACCTTGAGCTATATACGCGCAAATACGGAAAAAGTATATGCCTAAGTGCATCTAATGACACTTCATAAAACTGTGCGGTATAGTTAGATACAACAATACGTAAACCTTCAAACAAATTTGAGACGCTCGATTTTGATGAAATCAGACGGGCGAAAAGTTTTTATTTTTCGTTCGTGGTTTTGGTTGGTTGAATATTACGTATAGAGGAATTGGGAGAGGAATATTTCATTTTCTTGTTTCTTATGTAACAACGTCTTCCTATGTATATACCTACACATAAAATTTGCAATGGTGACTACCCAAAAAAATTTACTAAAAATAGCAGCAAACCAAACTGGTTTATTTGGTTTTATGTGAATTTGATGTGAACCGCGGTTTAGGCGCATACAACGATTAAGAACGCGTTCCTCTTTATAAATGCGTGTTAACTATGCTGCAAACCACCAGCACACAGCTAATTGGGTCGTTAAATTCAAAAACCATACCGCAGTATTATTTTTAGAATATCAAAGATGAATATGATTAATTACAAAGAACGTTCCTATTAATGTATGTAGGCCAGATGTAGAATTCAACACCTTACCGTGTTCTCTCAAATTTTTTTTTAAATTTATAAAAAAATAAATAAAAAATAATTGGAAGATTGCGGGTGCGGTTTTATGCGACTAAAAATAAGTTTAACGACACAGCATATAAGTTCTAAAGACGCTATATGCATGCAATGACGCGCTTTACTCATAACCAACGTTTTTTGCTTATAAAATTTAGCAACGTGTGTCTCATTTCAATGTCACATACATAAATTTATCTAACAACAAACGAATCCCATTATATAGACATTTGTATACCATTGAACCACATCTGGATGCCATGTGATCATTAAAAATATTTAAGCTCCATGTTAAACATCGAGACAAAATAACAATAAATCACATAATCGATATCTGTTTATGTTTACATTGTATGACGTTGAACTATAATGACATCATCACAACATCGAGACGCTGCATGGTTTGTTGTATATACATTTTAATGGATTAACTTTCGTTTTCATATTATGAATTTTGAAATTTAACTTACATTTTGAAATAATTACCAAAATAATGTATAAATTATACAGGCGGAATTACTGTTACACACGAGTGAAGTACAGGAGTGCATCTACATGCGTAGTACCAATTTTTATTTTGCGTGTGTAAATCATAATTTTATATTCGATCGAAATTTAACTGGGACCTTAACCTTAGGGTAGTGCAATAAACCGCGGAAAGCTGTCCAGCTCATCATTTTATGCTGAATACTTAACCTACAACAACAAAATTCGAACTATTACACCAACACTAGAGCTAACTCACCAATACCACGGGGAAAGAAAAAAGTGGTTGCCACATACACCACCACTGGTGCAACCAAAACACCCACTAGTGCTGAGCAAGGGAATACGATCAAATGTTTATCTCTAAGCCCAGAAGAAGACACTTCACGCAATAAACAAGGCATTAAAATGCAAAACTTTTGAAAAAAAGTGCTGGGAAAAAAATTGGGCAAACATATTTTATTGCAAATTGAAGTCTTTTTTTGATAAAATTACAAAACTTTTGAAAGCAATTGGCTTATTGTTTCATTTTACATATATGTATGAAAATATAAATTACCTGCAATTTAGGGGAAAAACCCAAAAATGCCAAAATATTCAAAATACGTTGATTGGAGTTAAAGTCGATTTAAGCACCTATTTTTTAATTTTTGTTTTGTTTTTTATTGATTTATAGAAGTTCTATCTTTAATATTAATATTTTGTTGGACCGCCATTTACTTGTATTAGAGCGATACACCTCCGATTCATTGAATTTGATAAATTTTTCAAAGTCGTAGAAGGTATGGATTCCCAAATCGTCATGAACAAACTTTTTAAAGCTTGAATAGATTCTGGGCGCTTTCTTGCTACTTCTAGCTTCATTATAGGACAAATATTTTGAATTGGATTTAAGTCTGGACTATGGGGGCCAGCTCAACACATCGATACTTCTTTCTTCGAAGTACTTTTTTATGTTTAAATGAAGAGATAAGAAAAAAACAAGTTGTTAACCAATTATTTATGTTCATCTGAAAGGCAATTTTTATATCTACAATTCAAAATTATTAACTCACAACTTTGGTGGTATGGCACGGAGCGTTGTCCTGTTGAAAAATAAATTTGCAGGTCTCGATAAAAAGCATTAACACAGACGGTTCAAATTCGTTGTGTAGGACCTGCAGATAATGCTGCTGTAATGCTGGAACTAAGGAAGCACAATTTACCGGTTTCATTTCCAGAAAAGCATCCCATAGTTCCTTCATTTTTCGGTGGAAGTCTTAAAAGACATTCGTTGTTAAGCCGTTTTCTTACGAGAATTCTTCCGTCTCCAACATGCAGCTTGAATTTTGATTCATCGGAGAAAATCACATCATTCCACATCTCTGGAGTCCAAGAAACATGCTCCTGGGATCATAGCAAACGTTTTTTTTCACTAGTAATGTGAACCCAGGCTTCTGGACTGGTTTAAGTGCTCTCAAGCCACCTTTAACAAGTCTTTTTCTCACTAAGCTGGCTGAAATTGGGTTTCCCGTTGCTCGCTCAACATCCCGTCTTATATCCGATGAAGTTTTAAAACGGTTCCGACGACATTGTAATATTATGAAACGATCTTTCACTGGCGTTGTCTTTCTGGGCCTTCCAGAGCCTTTCTTTCTTTGTGTACTGCCCATCTCTCGCATTTTTTTAATATTCCACGCGACAGTACTTTTAGGGATGTTTAATCTTTTTGCTATTTCACTCGTGGTTAAATTTTCTCGCGCCAAAATCAACATATTGCTTTTACGCTGCTCACTAACTTTTCCCATTTTTTTAAACTAAAAGTGCACTTTATTCTTTATTTGACTAGGATCACTTACAGAATAACTTAATCTTACAAAATATGCACTATTAATACTCAAAAAAAAAAATTAAAGGCAATAAAACATCTGAACCCTAATGGCGGCCACGAACGGTAGGCGTAAAATAAAATAATTGCTTGACCAATTTTTTTACACATCAGTTGCGGGGTTGTACCAGTGTAATAAAAACAAAAGACGGTCCGATAAAATATAAAAAGCTCTTTCAGCTTCTACGCTGGTTGGCGGAATCGTCAATAAGTTCAAAACGTTCTCCTCTGGTACCGGCATGTTCGAACTTGATAGTTCTCCTCTTATAACGGTCAAGAAATTCAAAGAAACTTTTTTAATTAAGAGAGACGACGGAGCTCTTATTCCTTTTTCAATTGCATTTTGCATCATCTGTTTCACATAGTTAATTGAATTTGTTGTTGGTTATCGTCCGACGATATTTCTAAGATATCTTCCTCAGAATGGTTATTTGGGGGCTGTATGTTTTTTCCTGAATCTGTTAATCTTGTCAACAACTTGTAAATCAAAGATATAAGCGTTTTTATATTTAATTTGGAATTTGCGTTATTGACATCGCAAGGACATTTCATTAATTTGTAATTCTAGTTTCGATTTCATTTGAAAGGATACTGAAGATAACATGAAGGCAATAGCATCGTTCGCAATAAGAAGATTTGCATCTCTTCAGCACTTAAGCGCTTAATATTCCGTGAGGCTTGGTCGCTTAACATTATCAACAGGCTGCTCCATCTCGTTTTAGAATCTAAGATTAATTCCAATTCTTTCCCATGGTTCAGTTTTAGATATTTTTGCAACCTGGTATTTCTTGTTGGAGGATTTCTAATTTTTTTTACTACTTTACGAATTTTTGTTGTCAGGGGATGTATAACAGGAGCATGTTCAAATTGGTCGGATAATTCTGAATCTAAATTATGGTCATGTGAAATTTCAAAGTTGTCTCCACCGGAATTTACATCAACCTCGCATACGTTTTGAGAATCTACAGTTTCTGGGCAATTTACTTCGTCAAAAGTATATGTATATGAAGCTAGCCCGAAACTCAGCCCGAAAAAACGCGATGGCATCACTAAACTATCACTATCGTGAGAGTTTACTATCCCAGCCCGAAAACTGTCACTATCGTGACAGTAAACAGTATCATGATATAATGTCATAACATTTATAACAATCTTAAGTCCGAAATTTTAAAATTACTTTTATGTATTTTTAAGATATATTACTATGCTCGGTGGCATAGTAAGTTGAAAAGCCCGTTGGCAATACTAAACTATAACTATCGAGAACATTTTATATCCCAGCTCGAAATTATAGCACTGTCGCGACAGTAAAATGTGGCATGATAATCTGTAATTAGTGTAATTAGAATATTTAGAGCATTCAGCCCGAAATTATAAATATAATTTTTAAGTATTTTTAAATTATCTCTTCAATTGTTGGAAAACCTAGGCAACCCAAACCTAACCTGAAAGCGAAAATGCGGAAACTTAATTATCATTAAGTGATTGACTACTATGAGCCTAGCAAGATCTTTCAGCCCGAAATTTAAAATTGATGTTTATGGATATAGTCGTTTGAATCTGGACTCACAACCGATTCACGAGCACTTGGCATACACCGCCGGATTCGTTGAACTTTTGACTACAGACGAGGAGGTTCGTAGAAAAATTCTGTCTGGAATTATCTGGATATAGTCGTTTAAACTCGTCTCACAGGCGATTCACGAGCTCTTGTCATATACCGCCGGATTCGTTGAAGTTTTGACTACAAACGAGGAGATTTGTAGAAAAATTCTATCTGGAATATTATCTGGATATAGTCGCTTGAATCTCGTCTTACAGGCGATTCACGAATCGAGCTCCTGAAACGCCTGTAAGATGAGATTCAAACGACTATATCCAGATAATTCCAGATAGAATTTTTCTACATTTCTCTCAGTTTGTAGTCATAAGTTTAACAATTTTGACGGTACATGTCATGTGCTCGTGAATCGCACATGAGGCTTGATTTAATAGACTAAATTTTAAGTAATTCCCGATAAAATTTGTCTCAAGCTGAGTATAGTTCTGAAAGCATTTTTGATTTATTCTTTTGAATATATGACCTAGCTAGTTTTTTGCTTTGATGTTTTATCAGTAATAAATTTGGTTTTATTACTTTAATAAAATTTTAAGAGCAACGATTTTTTCGTATAGCTATTTTATACACATTTGATTAATATTTATAATTTACATGTGATTCAAATTTGCTTTATAGTTATAGTTTGCGAATATTTTGTGTCACGACAGAAGTTGTATTGCCATAAGTAAAAAATTAAACTTTCGGGCTAACTTCACGGAGACCAAAAGTATCAGGAGTTTCGGATAATTCGTCAACGCCAGTGACACCCAATTCAGAATTTCTATTCATATAAAGCACGTCAAGCACTGCTAACTGAATGCCATGAGCAAGGTGATGTTCTGGCTCAATCAACCTCCCAAGTCTTTTCATTAACGATGCTCCATCGGTGGTTATACTTACAATGTCCTTTTCAAGCGATAAAGCGAAATCGGTTAATTTATTTTTAATTAGCTGAATACGGACTGAAAATTTAGTAAAAAATATCTAGGAGGAAAATACGAGCTTAAAAGAGAAAGCTACAGCAATGCATAAGAGAATCGATACTTTAGAGCAGCTTGAGAAAACACCTAAGAAATTGTGATGCGCATCCTAAATGATGGCTTGGGCTTCATTCCACAGATATAAATTATTCATTTTGAAACATAGAAATTCTGGATCAGGATCAAAAATTTGTCGTTGCAACATCAAAGTTGAAGTGATGCAAAAGAAAGTTTAAAAATAAAAAAACATCTTAAGGCGTCGAGCTGTGGCTTTCAATCAACGAAACTCTAGACCTCAATTGCGTGAGTTACATTTTTTAGCTAAAACCACAAAACAGGAAAAGAATTATAAACATCTGTGGGTACGGAATGCGAGTACATTCATGAGGAAAACTGATGGGAATGATAAACTGGAAATTAGAGACAGGGAAGACCTTCACAAATTATAAATTTAATTTTTGCTTAACATTTTTTATTCTTTTACATGTCTACTGTAAAATGTGATGGTCTTACTCATTTGTTAAATCTCTCATCAACAAATATTTGTTCTACTTCCAATCATCTCAGTTCCTATACCACTTTGCCTGATATTGTGTTTTTTCAGAGGTTTGGATTGGTAGTGATGAAGTTTCTAGTTATAGCATTCCTAATTTTAACTTGGTTGACGGCTGTAACAATAGTTACTCAGTCGGAAGTATTCTAGCATAAGTGAGGTTAGGTTTAAGTTTCAATTTTGTTACAAAAACGCTAAAAACTGCTGATGTATTAAGGATTAAATTTGCAATCGATTCTGAGAGTTTTTTCGTCGTTGGAGTATATCGTCTTCATTCTAGTTCAGTGCTAGAATTTATCGAAGAATTTAAGGTTTATCTAAGTCGAATTAAAACCAAAAATTTAATTATTATTGGTGATCTAAATATTGATATTTCGGATTCAAATTCTGTGAATCAAAATGTCAATAAATATCTTCAAATGATGTCACTGTGGCCACAGAACTCGCTGTAGATGGAATGACACGGAATATTCAGCAACCATCATCTCATTTCAGTGGACTATGAGAGGCAAGTGTGAAATTTGTGAAGACCTCTGTGAGCATAAGTACCACGTTAAGGGATATTTTAGAGAAGGATTTTGAGAGAAATTTATGACAGTGATGCTTGAGCAGCAGATTGAGTGTAAAGTGAGAAATTTAGGATTTCAAAATGAGACAGATTTTATAATCCTGTTTGATGCACTCATCGGTAGAAACTCCTGATTATAAACTAACCTAAAACCATTTAAATCAGAGGCTTCGGTAAAATCGAAAAATGAGTACAAAATATGCTTGGCTAAGTCGAATGAAATGAGTGAATTTTTAAAAAATATCAGGGCCACCTCAAATATTGAAATTATAACACCAATTTTTATGACGAAACCACAGACAAAAATAATAACTTAATGAACTCTTCAACGACATCATCACCTCCAACCGGCTCAAGATTTAATAATGTCATTTGCATCTAACTCAAAGTCTAAAGTTTCCTAAAGGAAACCTTACCAACAAAAAACCAATGCCTAAGCAAACTCTATTGGTAGAAGCTGAAACTCAAAACCCATATGTTGCTGAGTTTTTTACCAGGGGAAAATCTCAATTAAAAATCCACTTCCAAGACCCAAAATCAAATAAGCTTCTAGATGCTTCCATTATAAATCGTATTTTATCGAATGAATACGTAAAATTAATGCTGAACGAGAATCTGCAATTTGGTAATCTTCGTTTTAATGATTCGATTCAAATTCAACAAATCCAAGCGAACGACCTTTCGAAAATAATTTTCTTAGACTGCGGACCAATGGTCGGGTAAATCGTTTACTATGGTAACAATCGAATTTAGAACAGATTCAAAATTGACTTTTACCCGACTATTGATTGGTACGCAGCCTTAATAACGATTTATCTCAAATATGAAAACTACCATGATCTTATTTTAGTAGTGCACACTACTAGAATATGACAATGGAGCAAATAAATAGAAGTCACAAATTTCATAAGGAACGGTTTTCCAAATTTGTGCTCCAAAATCAAAAGTTGAATTCTAGGTTGCGTAATAAATTATCCGAACGAAATATATCGTTCATTTGCTGCAACAGTGACACAACTCAAAATTCACTCCAATTAACATTTTAAGATATTGAAAACTATTCTAAGAACATTTGCAAAACATTAAAGATTTCTGAAAATTAAGATTCGGTTGCGGATGCAGTAATAGACAACAATTATTTTACTAATCAGAATGTATTTTTATTTAATTTTGAAAGACGCCGTTTTTACAAACAATTTTGAGTGATATTTTCGAATCGCTCTACTGAAAAATTCAAAAATTTTGAATTGTGTCACTCTTGCAGCAAATGAGCGATATTATATTATCGTTTTTAGAACATGCATATTGGCTTTAAAAACGTAACACTTGCTAACCAAAATTCCATTGATTTGGAACTGCAGATATACTGGGCATTATTGGACGGTTTGGTAAAAAAATTTATCTATTTATCTTACACTACTTTAAGTGCCTTTAAAATTATTAAGCATGCGCCAATAACTCTAATTTCATAGAGAGACCACGACCCACGAGTGAACCATGATATTAGTTTGAAAAGAATACAATACTCATTCGCGCGCGTATGCCGAGGGTTCCCTGTTTAATTAAATTAATTTCAATTTTGAATCATCAATCACAGTATAGATTACATAATTTCCATATAATACAACAAATCGACTTCTGTACAATATTAAAACGAGTAAATGCTATATGTATTAATGGATTTTAACCATAACAATCAACAGGTTTAGTTTATATTTATGTGAAATTTATGTATGACGTAAACAAGCTGAATAGATATGGATTTTCTTAATGTTTCGGAAATACACGCGTAGTCCGTATATACATCGAATAAACAACAATTACTTGATTCATATAGTAAATGTGACTCAAGTTTTTGTATTCAAGGCAACATCAATTAACATGAGTCGGTTAGGTTTCCCCTATTTAAATTATCTCAAAGTCACACTTATTTATACAATGAGTGTGCAAATGTATTTTTAGTTTTATGTAAATGCGATTTTAATTGTATCTGAACTAATTCCAGTCGAGTTTATTTCACTCAAAATTTGTAGTTATTAAGTACTCGTTTTAAGAAGTGCACTTGGGATATTTTTAGCCCAAATCAATCATATTTTATTCTGGTCTCAATTTTCAACCATCTGAAAGCAACCCCGAGACTCTCAAATAAAAAAATAATCGCTTTATTTAATCTGCTTTAATCAGCAAATGAGTGAAAATTTCAAACTGCCCTCTTAAAATAGTTAATTCATTATTGTTGTAAAAACCACTTAAAAATTCTTTGTTTTTAAAATTGATAGCATTGCATATACTGATATAAATTTCACTCAAAATAAAAGTTCACTCAAACTATTTATCTGACATCATTTAATTGACATCAGCATCCGATTGGTTGTCATTCTTGTAAGTAGCTTAATATTTAAATTACTTTACTTTTAAAATATAATTTGTAGTATCATATTATCCCGTAGCTATCAGCATTCAATCCGGTAATTTCACACAAATTTCACTCAAAATTAAATAAAAACAAAGTAATGTAAAATCAAACGAACGGGATGAGCAAAAAATAATTATCTGTTTTAAACAAATTGTTATTATTTAAATTTCACTCAAATTTTAATACACAAAATTTTACATAACACAAAAAGTTTGAGTGAAATATTGAAATGTAATACTCCTTTTAAATTAAATTGTAAATGAGTTTCAAAACGATTTTACTTTAGAAAAGGAGCCCGTTTTCTATCTAAACTATACTCAAACTGACTTTAAGGGTTTATTTGATTTTGAGTGAAATTATAATTGCTATTCAATTTCATCCAAATTTTTGAATTCCATCGATTACAAAACATTGAAGAGTTCATTAATTTATATTTAAAATGGTTTTGGTTAATTAAAAACATGAGTCGAAAGATTCACTCAAAACTTAAACAGAAATAAGACGCCTGTGGGTTGAATTTTATGCCTGCACATTATGCATCATTTTGGATTAAAAATAAATTAGTTGTTTTAATCAAATTGTTGATATTTAAATTTTATTCAATTTCTGAGTGAAATATTGTACAAAAAGTTAAGTTTTATCGATAGTTCAAAAAAAAAAAGCTCCTTAGATCAAATTGCAACTAAATTGTTAAATACTTTTAATATTCAATTTAACTTTAAAGGATTGTGTGATTTTGAGTGAAATTATTATAAAAGATTGGAGAGTTCACTAATTTATCTTTAAATTGGTTTTGGTTAATTAAAAACATGAGTCGAAAGTTTCACTCAAAACTTAAACAGAAATAATACGCCTGTGGGTTGAATTTTATGCCCACATATCATGCATCAATTGAGATTAAAAATAAATTAGTTCATTAAAATTTTAATACACAAAGTTATGTTATACGAAAAAAGTTTGAGTGAAATATAGTACAAAACAAAGTTTTTTTTTTTGATAAAAATAAGCAGTTCCTTCTAAATTAAATTGTAATTACAATCTAAATCTAATTGTTTGCTATCTAAACTATATTAAAATTGGCTTTAACGAGTTGTTTACTTTTGAGTGAAATTATAATTGTTATTCAACTTCTTGCAAATTTTGAAGTCCAACTTTGGGTAATTCAAAACAAAAGTTAAAAATTTCACTCAAAATTTAAACTAAAATAAAATGTCTGTGGTTTAAATTTTATACCTAGACTGAGTGATTAAAAATAGTATTAAGTAATATATTTGCTTATCATGTTTGAAAATTAAAAACCTTATTTTAATACAAACGTGAATTTAATTTAGAAAATTGTTAAAAATTTAAACTTGTTGTAAATTAATGATCGAAAATATTTTTAGTGCTAGGAACTTAAGTTGTGTAATTGTTAGAGAAGTACGAGACTCAACTTTATTGGGCCTATAAATTTAAAATTTAAAATATTTTTTCAAATTTCACTCAGAATCAAAATGATTAACTTGAGCTTGCAATTGTTACAGCGATTAGTTTTGAGTGTATATATAACTAATTTTATTCAAAATTGTACTCAAATATATACGAACTTGAACGAAAAAATATATTAAAAATTAAATTTGTTATTAAATTATCAAATCAAAACCACCTTCAATTATATTTCACTCAAACTCTTTTCAAATTGACTGAGCAATTGATGTATTTTTGATGTCAAAAAATTTCAGCTTGAATGACATAAAAAAAAATTATCATATTTTAGATAATAAAAAATACTCAAATATTGCTTCATATCAATATTTAATTAGAATTTTATCTCATTTACCATTTAAATAAAAAAACCTAAAAAAAAATTTCAGGCTCAACTGTGATTAACGAAATTGTAGTATGCCATTTTATCATTAAAAGCAATCATCGATTTTGAGTGGCATTATATTTTTATGAATTTCACGTTTCAGATATGAGATGTTAAGATTTTTAAGTTGTATCATTCATAAAAGTACCAGATTTTGAGTAATTTTTTTATACAATTCTCAAATTTTACTGAAATTTGCAAAAATTTATTTTACTCTAAATCTGATGCTTAGTTAACATTTATCAAAACTGCGATGGTAAATAATTGAGTGATTTTTTTTATTTCCAAACTAAATGTAGTCTAAATGTAGATGGGATTCTTAATCAAATATTTTGATTTAATTAGAAAATACAATAAAAGTACACTCAATTTTTATGTTTCAATTTTGAAATTGAAGAGTGGAAATTTTGACTTTAAATTAAACATAACTTGCGGTATCTTAATTTATATATAAATATTAAATCAGTCAAACTGAATTTTTTGATATTTAAATTTCAGTCAAATGTGTACTAAAAGTCGTATTTCCAATTATATTTGCCTGTCATTGTTTAAAGACTATAAAAGCGTTTGAAAACAAATTAATTAAAAATTTCACTCAAACTCTAATTACCGTTGTCGTACCTTCAGTTTGAATTACTAAAAATACGAATTGCTGTAATAAATTGGAAACAATCCGGACTAGCTCTAATTAATGAAGTCGTATAGCCGATTTTATTTTTAAAGTCATGATAGATTTAAAAAAAACGTATAACGTCCTCCAAATTGGTTTTTACTAATGGAAATCAATAATTTCGAATTTTACTCAAAATTAAGAAAGTGAATTTACTCGTAGTTACACCTGATACTAACATATATAGATATGTTTATTTTTGACTTAAATTCTAAAACAAACCACATTTTGATTTAATTAGTTTTAGGTTTTAGAAGGTTCACTAAATTTTTGATGTTTAAAATTTATTTAGATTTAGTAAAAACATACTAAAAGCAAAAAAATTGTAATTGTCTCGTAAACTGAGAGCGCCATTTGAACACAAACTTTAAATAAACTTCTCTGAAACTGACTCTATTTCACTTAACAAGTCAGTGTAAGGTTTTGCGTGAAATTGTTACTAATTTCAGATATCTTCATTTGCAATTATAGACCAAATTTGAAAATAAACTGCATTTTATTGTTACAAAAAATATCAATTTTACTGAACCATTTATCGTCCCAACATTAAAAGTAAGATTAGAATAAATTTATTGTAGATTAAATAGAATATTTGGTGTTGGAATTCACAAATTATGTAGCCAGTTCAAAACTGGAATTATGTTTGTCAATCGTTGTTAAACTTTGACCGAAAACAAGCTTTAAGTAAATTTCAGGAATCAGTGATAGATTCGAGTGATAATTTCAATTTCTAGATATATCAGAAAGTAGAGGTTATCACCAATTTGTTTTCAATATTCTCGTTAACTGAAATTATTAATTTAAAATTTCACTCAAAATTTCACTCATAATTTCACTCAACTTTTTATTATGTCTGTTAATCGTATTTAAAACATATGTGCAATATTCGAAACAAAACTTTAAATAAAGTTCACTAAACTTGTTAATTTTTAATAAATAAACCCGCGTTTGATTTTGAGTGAAATTATGACTATAATTAGATATTATTCAAATTAAAGATATTTCGTAAGGCTGAGGTTTATTAACAGTTTTGTTTTATTTAATAGGAATTAACAACATAATTATGTGTATCTGATATAAGAAGACAACACATATGAAACAAATTTGAAATCGTGCAACATTTTCATCTTAAAAAGAAAATATAAATTAGATTCAACTGCTTTTCATTACATTTTTGGCAAAGTAATATTGGTAATTGTATCTACAATTAGTGGTTAAATATAAAATGTGTTGTCAAAATTCACATATAAATAAATTAATTTTTGAAACAAAATTTTGTATATTTAAATTTCACTCAGTATAGTAAAAATATATTAATTATCAAACTTGTTATTATGTTTGTAAATTGCTTTTTGAAAACCGAGTACATCATATGACAAGTAAAGATAAATAAATTTGAGTCAAATTTCAAATACCACATATTTCATAAGTTTTAAGTTTTCACTTGTTGTAAATTTAACTCACAATGAAATCAAAATTAGAATTATGTTAATTCTGACGACGCAGAATGTATCTCATCTTTTCGTATACAAAAAAAAAATAATCTTGACTTAATTTTTTTAATCACTACTTTTATTTCCCAATTTAGGAGCCTAGACAAAAATTCACAAATATTGATTAAATATATTCGGCGTTTCTCTATGGACGCTCGAAATTTGTTAGGTTTTGTTAACCATGTTGTTAAAGCAACATCTGACAAATTTGTTGTGAGTTGGACAGCACTGTATGATAAACTACCATGGAAGGTTATATATGTCCTGCCGAGTCGATTTTTGTGCCAAATTTGAGCCAACCGGATAAATAATTAGCCAACCGACGTATGTCACGGAAACGTAATGTCTACTGGAAACATCACTGTTGTGCGTAAAAGTGTACGGGTAAGCCCGAGGCAGTCAATTTCTCGAAGTTCACAAGAATTTGAACTTTGCTCGACTTTAACTTGGTGAATTTTACGTCAGGACTTGGGTCTGCATCCGCATAAAATCCAACAAATACAGGCACTTAAGGTTGGCTGTGTGTTCGCTGATTGGGTTCTGATTTGGGGCGATACCAATCCACACCAGATACAGCTGCAACGAATGCATTCCGAGAAAGTCACTGTTTGGTGCCGATTTTGGTCTGGTAAAATCATAGATCCTAACTTCTTCCAAAATGAAACAGGCAGTACCATAACCATCAACGGCCAGCTACTTCTTGCGACATGAACTGGTCACCGAGATCGTGTGATTTAACACCTTTAAACTGAATAAACCGCTAATGTCCTCAGAGTCAACATAACGAATGCCATCCAGCAAAATCAGCCAAATTTATGCCACAAATTCATCGAAAATTGGATCTCTCATTTGAGCGATTGCATACTTAAAGCCCTTAAATATTAATTCAAATAAAAAAATTGAGTGAATGTTTTACACACAACTTGTTTTATTTACATTTAATAATCGAGCGTCATTTTAGAGACTCTTTAGTGTGCAGTATCATAATCGTAGTCAATCGATATAAATTAATTTAAAACTCAGTTTGAGTGAAACGTATACTAACAGTCAATTTAGTAATCAAATAAATTTCACTCAAACTACTTATTGTTTAATAACGAAACTAGTAAAAAAATTGAGTGAAATTTTGAGTGATTTTAGTCATTAGTTTTAATTTAAAAATTACTAAACAAAAGACAGACATTCACTATGCTTTTGTCAATCTATCTCTTTGTTCTCCATCAAATAATGGAACATATTTAACTTTGATTTTACCCATCACAAATATTATACATAGGCTGCCGTAAAAGTTTTTAGAAAATGGTAATACTAGTGTTTTCTGATGCAAATCTCGATGTCAGTCAAAAATTGTAACATTTTTGGAGGTTATGTTTCCCAGAAGTCATCTGTCAGTTCGCATCGCAATGTGTGATGATTTTTTTCGGTTTTGTAAAGGGGCTAACTCAACAACAGTGCTTCGAATCAAGTGTCAATCACTTGATTCGACTTTTTGCGACGAAGCACCATCCTTGGCTGGTGTTTATAATTGGTACAATGGATTTAAACGCGAACGATGTTCACTCAAAGACGAGCCTCGTGAAGGTCGTCCTAAACAGCTGTTGTGCCAGAAAACATCGATGCTGTGAGAAAACTGATTGAAGAGGATCGCGGTATTTCCAAAAACGTATACAAGATCATGACAGGTGACGAGTCATGGATATATGCGTATGAGCCGGAAAGAAAAGGGCAATCGACTGTTTGAGTCTTACAATTCGAAGAAAAACTAACAAAAGTTGTGCAAGCTCGGAGCATTGAGAAGCAAATGGTAGCGTGTTTCTTCACGAAGGTTTTCGACAAATTGAGGGAAAACAACCTAAAACGGGGAACCATCTTGCATCACGATAATGTGAGCTCCCACACATAACATCAAACGAGCGAGTATTTAAGCGCTCAAACGATCGAATTGATGGGTCATTCGCCTTACAGCCCCGATTTGGCACCCAATGACTTCTTTCTGCACCCAACAATCAAAGGTAAGATCAGTGTGCAACACTTTTTATCGAAGCGACTGAAGCGTTCAAAAACCATGTTTTGGAGCAATCATCTTCGTTTGAGCGTATGCAAAGGCGAATATTTTGAAAAGCTTATTGATTTTTGATGAAAAATTTTAATTTTTTATTATTTTTTCTAAAAACTTTTACGGCAGCCCTCGTATAAACCGAATTTGACAAAAATTGCACTTAACCCCTTTTTTGCAGGCAGTAGTGAATTGAGTTCATCTGTTTCAAAGTTCAGTCAAAATTAAACGAAATCAAAATTAGCACAAATATGATGCATTCTTGCACAATATTATATAAATTTGACTCAAATTTAAAATAAAATAAAATTTTTACTTAAATTTCAAATTCCAAATATTTATAATGTTTGAGGTTTCCACCAATTCGTTCTCAAGTTTGTGTTGATAAATAGAATTCACCTCGAAATTTTAACGAAAATAGAACTAGGTTGAATGTGGTGCCCGTATAGAAAATAATGAGCTAAATTCGAAAAAAAATTGTACACCATACAAATTTATGGAAAAACAATTGATATCAAAATTTCACTCATTTTGAGTGAAAAACTAATTAAGCCAAATTTGGAATCTGTTTGCCCCATCGAATTATAAATACTTTGAGCAATATTTTTAAAACCAAATAATTTTTAAAAAAAATCACTCAAACTGAGTATAATGCAATAAAGCATCTTTAAAGCTCTAAATAGCGGAGTAATTTGGGACACATTATTCAATTTTGAGTGAAATTATTACTTATGTGAAATTTCACTCAAATTCTAGATATTACATAAGGATAAGATTTTTAACGTTTTTTTAAGTTTGAGCTAGTTATTAAATTTAAACATGTTGAGTGAAAATTATAAATTAGATAATGATTAAATCTAAATTGACTTGCGGTGTCATAACGAACATTTAGTAAAAAATTCGTAGTAATTTGATTTGTACGTACAGTGGTGGTAATGGTTATTTAAAAATAGTAAAACACTATAAATTATTTAATTTTTTACAGATTATTTCAGGTTGAGTATTTTTAGATGTTTTATAAATGTTCTCCGAAACGCATATCGACAATTGATTTATATTCTCTGATATTCATCCGACTAATATATTTTTATGATTCTAAATTTATAATTTTTATGATAATTAAAATGCATATCATGTTTCCGTTGTTTTGTTTTATTTTAATCGATTTAACCAAAAAAATAATTACTATTTATATTTTATATAGCTGACAAGCACTTAAAATTGCTGGCAATAATTCGAAATTTTATTTTTTCGATATAGAAAGAACAATACCACTAGAGGTAATCTAATCTTAATTGGAATGGGCAAAATGTATATTTACTTAAGATACCGTTCGTATATTTATTGTGGAGGATTAAAATGATAACGTATGCCAGATTGTTTCATGTACATACCTCGATACGCCATATTTCCAATCCTTTGACTTTACCGGCATTCTCAAAATTGGCATGCATTACACGGCCTGGTGATTTTTTCGCTGCTTTCTATGGGTTTACTACTGGTTGTGATGTACGTTGTGGTACTGTTGAACAGGCACACAATGTTACAAATGCGATAAATATTAGTCCACTGTAATTAAAATAAGTAAAAATAATGGCATAATTATGTGCAGCACAATTAATACGATCGTGTCGAAATTGTTAAATTTTAAATCCAAGTACATGCGGGACAATATATAGTAATTCATACACCCGTGACATATTTATATAAATAAATTGGTAATATAGCGAGCATATTATCACAACAACACTGTGATAACATATAAGGTATAATAAACAAAACGAGGGGATTTTATTGTGGGTAATTGAATTTTGATTAAGAAACCAATATATCTTGATTAATTGCTTATATACAACGTTTATATTATTTCGCCGATGATTAATAAGCAAACAAGTATTTTGTAATTCCTTATCTGGTTTTTATACGCGGAAAATGTACAAAGTTTGAAATCTCTATAAAGAATACACTCGTCACATTTCCGATTTTATCACAACAAAACACAATCTTGGTACCTAACCGAAATGAAACAGAAGTTAAAATTTAGGTTAATTTTTTTTACTAATGTCGATTATCATCTATATGTAATATTGTTGTTATACACGTTAAAAAACTGTTTAGTATCCAACTAAAATAGGCGCGCACAGAATTGAATCATTATTTGCCAAAACGCAACACTGAGCACTACAAAAATGTTTTTTTTTTAATTAAAATTACATATACAAAGTTCTTATCAGCAATAACTGTATAATTTATATGCGATAGATAACAAATATAAATTCCTTATATCGAAATATTAATTATGATTTCTAACAATCGTATGTTACCAATTTATTTATTTAACCAAAGCTTTCAAGTTCAAGCGTACAGTTTACTAAACTACCTTGTACACGACTGATTTATAAACACAAAACTCGACAAGCTACAAAATTTTATATGTCTGTTAACTTTGCTCACCTTAATAGAACTGATGAAGACGCAAACAGTTTATTACGATTACTAAACTTTTTATCGGCCATGATTCGGCTTTTGGTATTATGAACATCACGAATCTAAACTTTTCTCTCGCCACACTTTACACACTCCAATATTTATCAAACGGTGCTCTTTTGGAAGCTAAAAATACAAAAAAAAACAAAAACAAAAAATTAAAATACAAAACATAAATATTTACCAAACGAATTGGGAACGTAGCTTAATAATATTATTTAGTTTGTTATTTTGGTAATCAGCGCTGGGAAAACTGTATACAAATCGGATCACGATATTTTTTAATGGTCGTATAATTTTTCGTTTGCGATATCGGTAACCACTAACACGAATTGTAAATGCTTTTTAGTATGGAGTTGGGGTTCATGGAGGTAATAGTTCATGGGTTGTTGCGTACTGATAATTTTAATTTTAAAATTTTTGTTTATTTTATTTAAAAACATGAATAACATTGTTACAATAAAAATTACAATAAAATAGTTTACAACCCCAATGTATTTTCTGTCCTTTAACCCTTTGAAGACTGAATTATTTTTTTGTTTGCAAATGGTGGTTTCAAAAATGGGTGGTTACATATGGAACCACTAAACAGTTCCTCTCATCCGTAAGGCACAATCCAACAGTGCAAGCCTTGCAGTGCCATCTTGCCAGATGAGGTTTCTTTTTCGTGCTACATCTTACTTTTGTGCAATTCACAGGTAAATACGTCGCCTTGTCGGTTCATTTTTCCAACGGAACATAAACTTTGAATTTATTGATTGGCTTGTCATTGCTAGTTCTTCTTCCTCTTTGTTAGACTAGTTAGACTAGTTAGACTTTGTTGACTAGTTCTTGGTCCTGTTTGTTCAGCTCCTAACAATCCTTCTACGACCGGTAACTTGGTCAACATCGTTGGTTCTACTTATGCCACCATTTTTTCGATTTTCTATCCAATTCGTAACACGACTTTAACATATCGGATAAGACAACATAGCCCATATGCTTATTATAATCTTGTACTAATTTTAGGCGTTTCACGTCTACTTTGCTCCCGTCTTTTTGTTTTCTTTGAACCGTTTTCTCGTCTTCCGGAAATTTTCATAGATTGCTCAAAAATAATATAGGTTTTTTATCAACCCATTTTACTGCCAGTCCACCATCTTTGCTTATTGTTTACTGTAAAATGATTTAGAATGTCTTTTCGGCCTTGTCGAGCAGTTCCACATGCATAGATTCCATCGTCCAATAGATCTCGTAATAATTGAACCGAATTGAAATAGTTATCAAAATATATTTCATGATATTTTCCAACCAAATCTCGAGTTAAATCTTTTATGACTCTGGCTCCCAATTGTTTCAATTTTTCCTGTATAGATTTGGAACTGTGTCACAAATGCATTTTCATCCGCACGAACCCAAACTTTATAACCTCGTTTGATTGGTTTCATGGCCATATATTGTCGAATACTGCTTCTGCCTTTGAATTTTATCATCGATTCGTCAATTGACTGGCATTTAGTTGGTTGATAATAGGCTTTATGTGTTTGAGATAATTTATCCAGGAGGGGCCGAATTTTATAAAGTTCGTCAAATGTAAGTTTCCCCTTCTTAGGTTGTCGCAGATTGTCATTTAAGTGAAGGTGACTGAGAAACCATCCGAAGCGATCACGTGACATAATTGTTGCTATAAAACTGTCCCGAAGTGACATTCTTGAAGACCAACAATCTCGGTAACGTGGTATATGTTTGACGCCATAAGTAAATTTATGTAGTAGCCAATGAAATGTTGCCATGCTTTTGCATAGCGTATAAGTTTGGTTCAAAAACAATTTTCTCTAATGAGCTTTGAGGGAATAGAAGAAGAAACATATCCACCGGACATTCTAAGCTGTTGAACGTTGACAAATTATCGGGAATATTAAGTCCTACGTGTTGTTCAAACGGGCGTGTTATCGTACTGTTTTTAACGTCTTTCGTCCATTCAACTTTCTTGCGTAAACATTTTGACAACGGAAGATCGTCATCACTATCCCAATCACCACTATTTTCAGCATGAGCTAACCTTGGAAATTCTTCAGCAGAAACAAAGTCCTGTTCCGTTTCAAATTCAGGATTCATATTTAGTTCCATCTCGTCTTCAATCTTCGAGCTGAATATTTCAAGTCCTTCGGATGGAATTTCATTTAATAGGCAATAAGCATCCTCACTAGTAAAGCGCTCCAAATCAATTTTATTCATTTTTCACCTAAGAACCCATTTTTTTATTAAATAATATGACAGTAATACAAAACATGAAATCCCCAAACCAGCAACCCAATGCCTGGTGGTAACACTATGGAACCACTAAGTAAAAAACCGAAAAAACAGCAACGTGTCATTTACTGTAGAGCGCGTGCGCCGCTTTAAAAAAAACCCATTTTAGGTGGTCCCACTGTGGAACCACTGAGCGTGAAAGGGTTAAAGGGAAACTAACATTACAATACTAATAATCATTTTTCTCATAAATTTAGGGTGTTCAGATTTGACATATCGGTTATTTTGGCTCTGGCAACACTAAAGGTCATTCTTTCTTTGACAGGAACTCAGTTTATTATTTCTAGTTGACGAAATGAGTCGCTTAACGCTTCAACAAAAGTGGGAAATGTTGGAAATTTATTTCCACATCAAAGACAATTGGTTCGAAACCTCAAGAAAATGTCGCACAAAATTTGGCCAAAACACGGGATTCACACCCAACGGTATCAAGAAGTTTGTGCATAAAGTGCGTCATACGGGTTACCTAGTCGACAATCCAACGCGTACCCGTGCTCGTCGTGTTCGTTCAGCCGAAAATATTGCAGTGGTGGCCGAAAACCAAAGAAAAAAATTATGAATTTCCAACCTTACAACCATCACATTTATGCTGTGATTCCCCTTCCTGTTAACAAAGTGATGCTCATTATGGGTCGGCTGAATAATGTTGATGTGAGTTCCATTTGTACACCCAATGAAGAGTGTACCTCTGGAAGCCAGTTTTCAAATAGTAATGATGTTAGATTTAAATTGAATTTAATTTAACAAAAATCGTACCTTTGGCCTCGGTAAGGTCACCCTGTAGGGTTTTGGCGTCTGTCTTCCCACCGTTGCAAACAAAATAATATTGAATGGCCTTAACTGGCCACCCTTAAAGATTTGATTGCAGCGTTGCGGCCCTACCACCGGTAAATTTTGTTTTAATGATCTCGTCTGGCCACCCGTACGAACTGAATGGCCTCAACTGGTCAGCCATGAATATTTGGTTCCATCACTGTGGCCCGTCCACCGGTAGGCTTCAATGCTCTGATGAGCCACCCGTTGTGGTGTCTTTCCACCATTGCACCATAACAAAAATAATTGCGACCCCCGTTGAAAATTTGATTACCATTAAACAATGTACACGGAAAAATATAAATGGCGGCACCCGTCGATGATTTCGCCGTACCGTTGAACTCGAAATACCTTTGTAAAATTCGGTATCCGTCGATATTTGCGCAGCGTCAGTAAAATTATGTCCCATAATTTTCTGGATCGATAGGAGCGAAATCCATATTTTCAATGCGCCACACTTGAACATCACCTTCACCATTGTCTGGCATGAAACCGATGGCACGTCTACCGGATCTGTCACGAATTTTTCAGTGTAGCATTAGAAATCTGCCGAGATCGTAATGATGTGTCATCTGAATTAGATCAAAGCCAAATGCTTCATCGTAACCATCGTCACTACGCTGTGCGGTCATATGTTGCGTGGCTGCCAACTCAGAGAGAGAGAGAGAGAGATGGCGTGGGTCTTGCAGAGTATGACACCGGCCCATGTCAACGTTTGCCTACCTCATCCCGAGAATTGGCTTATTTCTTTAATTACTCATGGGAATGATGTTCAAAGCTAAACTGAGAAAGCTATCTAATTTAAAATTCATGATTTTATTTATAATTAAAAAATTTAATTGGAATTATAAATTTATTAGCGATCAGAAAAAAATATTCGACAATATAAATGAAAATGAATACAAAAAACTATTAATTAAGAAAAAACAAAATTAATTACAGAAATGACTCAATAATTTTCATATATGGATTTTCCAAAATTAATTGACTTAACTATTGAAATAGAAAAACTTAAATTTTCTAAAATTATTAACAAAAAGTATCTTAATTATAACTTATTATTATTTAAATCTCCCAAACTCATCAATCCTTCCTCGGTCAATTAATTTATTTCTTTTTTTCATGATATTGTTATGTGTGAATCGTCACCATTGGTGGCCCGAATGAGTCGCGAATGAACCATGCCACGGTCACGCCACGTTGAGAAGTATTGTTTGAATGGTGCTGACTCCGCTCCTTCTATAATGCGATGTACTTGTGTCCAAGATGGATACTTCTTTGAGGTCAAGAAACCATTGGCACGACTAACACTTTGGCTTTTTTCTTGGCTTGAAGCACCTTTACCGACCCAAACATAAATACCAGAACCCGTGTCCAAAATGTAACACTCCGCCGTTGAGAGTAAATCTTGGCGTAATGGTTTGGTTCCAATTGGAGTAACCTGTAGTGAACCGGTTTCATCTGATACTTTGTGCAATGTGACTTTACTTGCGTCCGACCGTTCGAAAGTTTCATCATCTCCACCAACAGATTCCTCGGGTACTGTGGACGGTGATCCAGATCCAAGAATTTCAAAGAATTTTTCTTGGTCTGTTGCCGACGAGAATTCATCAATAATTTGAACAGCAGCGCGACCATTATGATCTTGATCACGAATTTGATTTGCAACACTAATTGCTTTAATTTTTTCTAAACGTTTTGCGTTTATACCGACATATACGTAAATTTCTCGCCCACCATCCAATATAAAGCAATCTCCTTTGTTCATGGCAGAAATCGATAAATCTACTTGATTCACGCGTACGTTCTTTTTACCCTTAACTTGGAACAATCTCTTTTCACCCGCTGCATTGGTTTCTACGTGATTGAAACCGCTTGCAACACCACCATCTTGGTATTTAATGCCATTTTTAAAGTAGCCCAAGAATAATTGTGATTCTTGATTTTGTGTTTCACGATGCTGAACTGGTCCACCGCCAAGGGCATCATCCAATTGTACGGTATATAGTGCAGCTGAACCGCGTTCATCTTGTGATGTTTGCGAACCCAACCAAAAATGAAGATCCCACGTTAAACGATTTTTATTGTCTGCCTTTGTGTTCAAAATGATGTAGGAATCGCCGGTGAAGAATTTTCCATAGTCACGTTGTGGATATACAATGGGTTCAAAGTTCTAAAAAAAAATTATAAAAGATATTGTTAATCATTGTGACATTGAACAGTATGGTCAATACATCCTCCATAATTTGGCAAAACATTGATTTAGCGCTTTAATCGTGACGTGGGAAAAGCCGCATCTAATAATTTCTTTATTAACCAACTGGAAATTTTTTTCACATCTAATATTTTATGCGAGACTTAGCTGCATTTACGCGTATATGGCACAGAAATTTTGTGCCACCCATTATTTGATTAACAGAACGTTTTACAAAAAATCGAAGTTCTATCAACGATAATTGGCTCCTTTTCAACTTTATCGACTATTCTAAGAACACGGATTTTGATTGTAAATTAATAGTAGAATATTACTATTTTTAAGCGAAAATTAGTTTACAACAATTAATTTAAACGAAAATCAGAAACTGAATTTGAGTGAAATTCAGATCAGTATCGATCTTCATCTGCTTTTGAGTTGTCCAACAATTTTTGATTGAATATCTGAATTTCACTCAAAACTATTAAATCAAAATCCACATGAATAGTTGGATAGTTTGAATTGGTACCATTTTAGTGCAAATTTTTTTGAGTGAAATTTTGAGTGATTTATAAAAATCACTCAAAGGAAATTTAAATGTTGATTTACTTCTATCTAGACTTATTAGACTTTTCTAAAAGCGTCTGGACTAGTAGAAGTAATATTTTTTATTGAGTGAAACTTCGCATGATATTGCAATTTCAGTCAAGATAATTTCAACTGAATGAAAGATATTCTTTAAAATTATTATTTTTTAACGCATTAGTTGGACACTTTTGTTTTATTCGGTGGGAAACGTTTTTAGTGAGTTCTCCTTTGATAAAAATTTTGAGTGTAATTTACAAGAAGAAAGTTATTTATACTCGTATCTCATATAATGAGTGCATTAAGAGAAAATTTGGATCACAAATATACAAAATACATTGTTTAGTGAAATTGTAGGAAAAATTGACTGAGTCAATTTTTTGTAATAAGTTATCAAATCACTCAAACAAACTACTAGCTACTGAATGCTTAACGAAGCCCCTATTAAAAGAAAAATAGAATTATAAAAGATTTTCTTTAAAAACATTTTGAGAATTTTAAATAATATTTGAAGATTGCCCGTTACCCAGAGGACGACTATTAGTGTCAGTGTTTGATTCAGCTACTTTAAACTGTACAGATCTACCAATGTCTTTTCCTCCCAAAAGTGGTCTAAAGGAATGTGAGATTAAGAAATTTTTAAATGGGAATTATATCAAAAGCCATTTATTTTATTCCAACTAATTTATTTTTAACAAGCGTCGTTTAACTACCTTTTGTATCACTTTTGTTGTCACTTTCTTACAATTTAATTAAATCAAAACAGTTTGTGAGCATACAAATATTTCTGAGTGAAATTTGCAGTGGTCTTAATTTCAAGTAAAGGTACGTGAATTTTATTCATTTTTTTGTACCAATCATAATTCATTTTCGTTTTTGGGTGCAAATCAAAATTTCACTCAAAACGAAAATTTGTTTTATTACATCAAAGTTGAAAGCATCACAGCTGTGTGTGAGAGTTTACGGGTAAACTCGAATCCGTCAATTTCTCGCCGTTCACAAGAACTTGGCCTTTCTGCAACTTTAACTTGCCGAATTTTGTGTTGGGTCTGAGCCAGGAACTTAATGAAAATGCCTATAGACAATGCCGTGTGTTCGCTGATTGTTGTTATTGTAGTCTAACCTAGATGATATGGATACAAACGACATGTTGTTCCAACAGGACGAAGCTACGTGCTACACAACATATGCCACGAGGGACATTCTTCACGAACGATTTGAGGGGATGGTTATCTCGGTGGTGATATGAACTGGTCACCGGGACCGTGCGATTTACTTTAGACTCATAACCATAGTCAATCGATTTAAATTATTTAACGAAATCTATAAATAAATTTCACTCTATAATGCGGAATAACCCCGCATCATATAATTCAAATTTCAGATATACAGTCAAAATAAAATTATTTAAAACAATTGACATGAAAATTTCACTCATTTTGAGTGAAAAATTACTTTCAGTCAAATTTGGAATTTGTTTTCCCCATTGAATTATAAAATAATGTTTTTAAAACCAATTTTTAAAAAAATCACTCAAACTGAGTATAAAACAATATATGCATTTTTAAAGCGTCAATAAACCCCAAATCGAATTCAAAATTTAATAGCCAACTTTAAATAGCGTAATCATTTGGTCAGTGTTCAATTTTGAGTAAAATTATTACTTATGTGAAATTTCACTCAAATTCTACATATTACATAAAGATGATATTATTAGCGATTTGTTAAGTTTGTGCTAGTTGTTTGAATTAATTTTTAATTTCACTCAATTATTTCTCGTTCTAAATTTAAATAGGTTGAGTGAAAATTCTAAATTAATTAATGATTAAATCTAAATTGATTTGCGGTTTCATAGCTAACATTTCAGAAATTTAGTATAAAATTCCCAGTAATTTGAATGACCGATAATTGTCGTTTGGATCGGGAGGTACCGTGTTCGAACCCGATAGGGGCAGACTGCAAATGGGAATTTTCAACTATGACCCTCTGTCGGAGTGCAAAACATGGGCCAACCCATCTTCCATGCCATTATAGGCTGACATCGAGCCATGCAATGTACGGATGTTGATAAATTAGGACCTATAGACATACATTCTCAAATTGGCTGGCAACGACGTATCAATAAGGGTGGGAAAAGTGAACCGCGGAAGAGTAAAAATAGTAAAATACCTATAAATTGATTATTTAATTTTATACAGATCATTTCAGGTTGAGTATTTTTAGATATTTTATAAATGTTCTCCACAACGCATATCGACATTTGTTTTATATTCTCTGATATCCGACTACATTACATTTGCCAGATTGTTTAATGTACATACCTCGATACGCCATATTTCCAATCCTTTGACTTTACCGGCATTCTCAAAATTGGCATGCATTACCCGGCCTGGTGATTTTTTCGCTGCTTTCAATGGGTTTATCGCGGGTTGCGATGTACGTTGTGGTACAGTTGAACAGGCACATAATGTTGCAAATGCAATAAAAATTAGTCCACTGTAATTAAAATAAGTAAAAATAATGGCATAATTAGGTGCAGCACAATTAATACGATCGTGTCGAAATTGTTAATTTTTAAACCCAATTATATGCGGGACGATATTATAATTCATACACCCGTGGCATATTTGTTACGAAGCGATTTATTGCGGAAACTCGTTGAAACCTCATCATTTCTACATGATTCGAAATGTTCGGGGCTGGAACTTGACCAATAATATTAATTTGATAAATCCAACGATCGGAATCGTTTGGCCGACTGTCGTTTAGGATTGGCCCCTAGTTGTTCAAAATTCATTTTTGTTCAAAAATTTGTTAAATCTCATCATTTCCAGACGATTCGAAGAGTTCGGGACTGGAAACTTGACCAATACTAATAATTTTATAAATCCAATGATCGGATGCGTTTGGCCGACATTCATTGACGATTGGTCACTAGTGGTTTTCGTTTGGTCATTCCTACGAAACGATTTATAGCGAAAAATCACTGAAAACTCATCATTTTTGCATAATGCAAAGTGTTCGGGGCTGGAAATTTGACCAATACTAGTATTTGATAAATTCAACGATCGAAATCGTTTGGCCGACTGTCGTTTAGGATTGGCCCCTAGTTGTTCTCGTTTGGTCATCTATTCTTAATGTCTTATTACAAAAATTCGTTAAAACTCATCATTTCCGCACGATTCAAGAAACTCATTTTATCCCCATGATCGAAGTGTTCGGGGCTGGAAACTTCACCAATACTAAAAATTTTATAAGTCCAACGATCGGATTCGTTTGGTCGACTGTCATTGAGGATTGGTCATCTTCATATGTTTTGCATTTAATTTTTGACAAGTTATGAAGAACCAAAAAACTGAATTAATTTAATCTCATTTCTTCCACGTTAGTTAATTCTTTGAAAATCTCTGAAAATCTTGAATTTTCGTCTATATTCCAATTGGATTTTTTTATTAATTTTGTAAAATGAAATTCCCAAATAAGCGACGAACCTGCTTTTATTGAATTAATACAATCTTGGTTTTGTTTTTTCGCAATAAAACAAGTCCCATTGTTGACCAAACGCCAAAATGTGTTGACCAATCCTTACCAAACGATGACTAAACGAATTCAATCACCATTTTTGTGGGAACCTTTAGATGCGGCGCTATAAAGGTGGCGCCACAGATTACTCAACTATCTTGTACACGAATGATTTATAAACCCAAAACTCGACACGCCACAAAATTTTATATGTCTGTTAACTTTGCTCACCTTAATAGAACTGATGAAGACAGTTTATTACGATTACTAAACTTTTTATCGGCCATGATACGGCTTTTGGTATATAAATGGTGCTTTATTGGAAGCTAAAAATATAAAAAAACAAAAACAAAAAATTAAAATACAAAACATAAATATTTTTTTATTATTTAATCTTTGCAATATTTTTCTGGGCCGAAGCACTCCCAATTCTTTCGCGGTTCGTTTTTCAGGTCCTACGTTATGCATTACCTGCCAAATCGAGAACATACGGCTATAAGTCCGATTTACGTAACCATATGCACAAAGTACTTGCGTGGAAGATGGGTCGGCCCATGAGTTGGGCACTCTAACAAGGGGGCCATAATTGAGTTCCATAACCGATCGTAATCGGATGATAACTTTTGCAGCCTGCCCCTATCGGGATTCGAACACGGTACCTCCCGTTCAAAACGCCAACGCTTTAACCACTTTGACGTTTGGTCAGTAATATTTAAGTTAATTTGTTGTTTTGGTAATCAGCGCTGGGAAAACTGTATACAAATCGTATCCCGATATTTTTTGGTTGTCGTATAATTTTTCGTATAGGAACAGAAAATAAAGGTTTGAGACATAACACAAAATTTCGACGATTTTTTAATATGGAGGGGGGGGGGGGGGGGTGGCTTTCATGGGTTTTTACCTAGTAATTCAATAAGACTGATAAATTAAATTTTTCCTTTAATAATTGAATATGAGTCTTAAATCTTGATAACTGTTGTAAAGAGAAAAACGTGTTTGTGGTGTTCAAAGAACTTCAAATTTGTCTGAACACAATTTCTTGTAAATTGAAATACAATTTTTGTCAAAAAATATCAGACTGTGCAATAGGTCAGGGTGGCGGTCAGAATAACTACTCCGTAGTTGGGATAGGAGGTCCATATATCGGAGGTTTACCTTGGGCTAACAACTCAACCAGGAAAAGCACTTGATAATGGATGGATTTACAAGTACGACCTCGGTCTCGAAATAAGAACAATGATTAAAATATTCAAGAAACTGGACTATTTGGAAACAAATCGTCGATCACAGTCGTCAAATATTTGCTCTTCGTCAAAGCAACAACTTCCTTCGTTAGGTACGAGTTCGTAGTTACTTTTCTGATCATCAATCAATTATGCCAATTCGTAAAAGATTTTAGATTTTCAACATCTCTTTTTTGAATGGGCATGTGTCAGCGGAAAATCCCCAGACAGTATCCATCGTGGTACTAATGGCTTCGATTCCCTACAACGTGCATCAAAAAAGAATGGGACGCAATAGCCTATTTATTGGGTAGTAACATCATGTATCTCAACGGATTGCTGCTCCCGTTGGAAACAACAGCTCAACAAATCGGCGTTCATACTATGCAAAAACCCAATACATGGCTATTGCGAGAGGCAAGTGGTTTTATTCGAAATTAGTGTTCACCGTTCATAGTAAAAATGACAACCATCGAACCATCTACCACGAATATAAAATCCGTCGCATCAAACTGGAAATACGAATGGGAATTCGAAAAGTAAATTGGTACAGGGTAAACTATACGAGAATGGAATTACAGTAACCGACAAACAATAATATAATACGGTTTCAGCAGCTCTGGACCGTAACACAATTGCGCAGAATTATGAAAGCCACGACAAAAATTACGAAGACAAGGAAGACTCAGATGAAGAAGGCGAAATAAATTTTATAGAGGTGCCTCTCTAGCCTACTCTACCTAGAACGGGCGCGAATAATAACTTCGTAATAAAGGAAATCGTTAAAGGTGCTAAGCCCGCAGGCAAATCGTTCACCGTCAAATCAGCAGTAGGTAAAATACACATCAATCAAAAAAGAACCGCACTCATTTTCAGATGATTGGGAAATGACATTCCAGTGGACTTCTTCATATTACCTGATCTAATTTCGTTCGACGGTATATTTGGAGATGACACCTTGAAAATGGTAGGAGCTATGATAGATAGAAAATCTCTCCATAGGCACCGACATTCCGTTGATGGAGAAAATTTCAATCAAGTGCACAACATTGAAGGTAGGGATACCCATCTAGAAAAGAGGGCAAGCTAAAATTAAAATCGATAATTAACAAGTTTTTACCACTGACGGACCAATTGACGACCAACAAACTATTGAAACTGATATGAGATTGGAGATCAAAACAAATACTAAAGAACCGATTTACACAAAAGCATACCCATAGCCCACCAATAGGAGAACAGAATAAGTCCCAGCTTAGAAATAAAAAAACTTAATGCCACCACAACATCGGACACTTATACGATTCCAGATAACGCAAATACGATCGCACAACATTGGCCTAAGGAACGCATCTGCAATTTTCCAAAGGATGATCGACGACGTACATAGGGTAAATCTGTAACGCGTATATTGACGACATCACCATTTTTGGCGGAACAACGATGAACATCTACATAATGTCGAAAAGGCGTTCAATAAATTGGCTAAAGCGGAATTCCGTTGCAACTACATTAGAACCATTTCAGACATAAAGGTAGATCCAAAGAAATTGTCAGCGATTTAGAATCTCAAACCACCTGATGACTTCAAAGAACTGAAGGGATTTCTTGGATTAACTTCATATTAGAGGCGATTCATTAGAGGCTTCGAAAAAATCGCGGAACCACTCACGAATCTTAAAAGACGGGAGAGCGCTCTACTTGATCGATTAAGGAAAATCAAAATTAAACTGATCGTTCATTTTAACAACAGAGGCGTATAATTACGCGCGATTGATAAAGATCGTCTAATTACTTATGTATCAAGCTCCTTGAGTACCATAGAGGAAGATTATGCAGTCTACGAAAAGGAAATGTTTGCAATTGTTTGAGCCTTGGACAGTCTTCGAAACTATTTTTATGGCGTTAAAAAGACCAAGATAGTTACAAATCACCAACCATTAACATTTGCCTTGAGCAATCGAAAAAAATAACAGAATGTTGAAGAGATGGATGGCTTGCATTGAGGAGTACAACTACGAACTAGTGATCAAACATCACTAACAAGGCAGCAGATACCTTGATTAAAAGACAAATTAAAATTGAAAGTGAACACCCTTCCGTCATCAAGCAGCGAAAAAATACACAGCGGTGGAGGAATTGCCAATAAATGTTTTTACATCTCGTTACCTGATATGAAGAAGGAAGGATTAAGGAAAATGGTAAAAAATTCTAGGAGAATATAAGCAAATGTTCCAGGAAATCTATACCAACAAGACTCTAGTAACTACAAAACAACAAAGAAAATAAATACAGAATTATCGACGAAGGAAAAGGAAGCCAAAGCCTAAGATGCTGGAAACACCAATATCGACATATCCGTCGGAAATACTTCACATCGATATAATAGTCGTATAAGGTCGAGAAATTCATCACAAGTGTGGATAAATTTTTAAAGTTGCGAAAATTTTCCACATGAATCGCTATTTGTTCTTTACTTGTGAGATAAAATAATTAAAGTTTTGCATTACTTCACTGCACCGAAAATGTTAGAGATGGACATCGAACCGAGTTTCTTAAGTCCCACCATAACAAATTTAAAAAAAACTCGTTCAATCAACCGTAATCGAAATTCTGAGATGTATCCTATCTAAAAATCTGAATACAAGGACCTATTGTCGTGTATAGCAATCAATTAGCAAAACTCGTTGGACTAGAAGGAGAAAGTAACTCGTACACCGAGAAAACTTGAAAAGAATGAAACAAGATCCTACTGGCATAAAACCAATTCTAGGAAAAACAACGCTATATTTAGAAAGGAACTGTAGCGAACGAATAATCCACAAAACCCATATCAAGAACATCACAAAGTATAGTTCATTCCTTTCCAGATTTTGCCTTTGAACCACAGTAACGTCCTTAAACATCTATCACTAGGGCACCCTGATAAATTCGATCAGAGAAGGGAATGAAAACATAATCAGTGGAAATTTCAAGTTAATCCCCCAAATCGATCTTAGCTTCCAGCTAACGTCTTTAAACCATAGCTAGCGCACCAGATTAGCAACACCAATAAACTACTGGGTGAAGATCCAGCTGACTGGGATACCATCCTCAGCATTAAACAGAAGATCCCAGAAACCCTCAATCATCACAACGACATCCAGCTACACCTAAATGAAAATACAGATGAAGTATTCCGACCGATTCCGTTTAACCGCCTTCAATTGCTAAAGGAAGAAATAAAGGAGGTAGTAAGGGTAGTTCAACTAGCCAAACGAGGTATAATAAGTTCAAATTTATTGGATAAAGAAGAAATTAGTCTATTAGTGCGCAAGATAGGAACTCTACCAAACCATAATGTAATGAGATAGAAGCCATAAACACGGGAGACCAACTATGCTAATGGGGAACACGATAATCTTATACGTCATCCCTATACCAAAACAACAGGAGAAGAATTTCACCACGTAAAATTATGATCTACCATAGCGAAGAATAAACTAATGAAGGGATTCAATGCAGGATGTGAATTCTTATTTAACAACAAAGACGTATAATTGAACCTATAAACGAGAGCACTATCAGAATGAGTCAGACAAACAGTGAGGAGGAAATTTCTTGATCTAGTACCAAAACGAAACATTGGAATTGGAACAAAAATAAAATAAAACATCAGAAATTCTCCCACCGGAGAAAGAGGGATGAAACCCAACTTGGAGTACTTGCACAATCTACATCAAAGGAACATAGGGCTATACTAGCTAAACTCGTAATAATAGTTACAATGGTAATTATTGCTTCATAGCACGAGCGGGAAATAAAAAACGGAAGTAGCCCGTTTATCTTTCGAAAGAAGGCAAGAGGTGAGGAATGTGCATCTTAGAAATACACCATAAACAAAATGATTTAGAAATAAGTTGGTAATAGAATAAAACGACATATTCGTAGCATAACTCTATCAAGTTCAAATTCACTCTATCAAGTTCATGCTCGCTAAATTCACGTAATAGGTTAACTGTAATGCACAACAGATCTATGATTTGAGTATCGTTTCATCCATTACCCCAGGAACACACTGATTAAGACCAAATATTCAGTGTGAGTGTTACAGAAAGTTAAATTTTTTCTGGTACATGAGCACTGAATAAGGTAACGACAAAAAGGACCAAGAGTATAACGAATTAAACATCGGATGTTGCCTCTATATTTTTTATAAGATCTCAACTAGTTCTAAATTTCCGCTCATTTGACCGATAATTGCAAGTTCAATAGCAGACAGGTGTGACATCACAAACTGTGATCGTATTTAATCGGCATTACATTGTAAATATTACGCTTATGAGTTACCAGAAACCTTGCAAATTTAAATAAATTATACGACCATTTCTTATTACTCAACATGTTTTTTAGATCACATTACGTACACACATATGTTTTGGTTATCAAAATACTCGAACCCGAAATGTAAGGTCAGATTTATATTTATACACTTACAATCGAAAATAAACTATATACTCCTATTTACTAAAACACTATATGGCTCGATCAAAAACACTGGACCAACCTCAAAAACGAAACAAAAAAATCTATTTGCATAAAAAGTTTCTTGAACTAATCGAGTCCGCATAAAAACTAGATATTAGATCGACGTAACAAAGCAAACTTCATTAACTAAAACTTTGTATTTAAATATTACGTAATAACTGTTCTTAATTAAATTAAGATTTTCAAGATCAAAATAATTAAAATCGCACTTACTTATGAATTTGATCACACACACAAAATTATATTTGGTTTGTTTACTAATAAGCACAAGACACTTTAAATTTTATTGCGATCGATGATCACCGATCAACTTCTGATGTGAAACTGAATTTAAATTTGTGAAGGCAACGGAATTTATTAGTTTTTTAAATTTCGCTTACTGTCAAATAAAAATTTGTATATTACGTACTTGATCGTACAGTACTTGATCTACACATACATTATTTATACAACGTATGTATGGTTGTGTGTGAAATGTGTTCCGAGAGTAACAAAACAATAACAAAAACAAATCCGAAGTATGAATGTGTAATTGTGATGACCTTCGGTCCGATTTAATTCATTTCGTATGTAGAATTGCCTTGCGAAACACTAAGACGCTAGCGAAATCGATCGGATACCGGTCGAACTATATACCGATTTGGTAACAAATTTTTAAAATCAATAAATATTATTTATTTTGTAAAGATTTGCAAATTATTCTAAGAAAATATTGCCAGTGTTTATTTTTTAAAATTTGTTTCGCAGAACGCAAACTTCTTGAACTTGCCACCCCAGTTTAACGCCTTATCTATTGTACACATTCAGTTAAACGTTGATGAAATCTTCGAACTCGCACACAGCGATTTATTAAGAAATTCTTTTCAAGTTCTAATCTGTATTCTGAAGAATTTTTCGAAATTTATTTCAGTTGAACGCGAATTGTTTTTGTTGTAATAACACGGTTGGTTTCGAATTCCGATAAACCGATATGAATGATTGCGGAATTTTTGTTATGTAAATGCTGTTGTACGTCTAATAGAAAACATGTAGGGGAACAAAAATATCGATAAAGTAGAATACTCGTATAATAGTAGTGCCCTTGACATTGCACGTGATTGTTTTAAAAATAATTATTAGGGTTAGTTTGCAATTATAGTTTTGTACGCATTAGCCGCTCGCTACGTTATCGGTGGTAAATTCGAAAATGTATGAAGTGGTGAAAAGGTTCGTGTCATGGATATATACATCTGTCGGAATTAATGGAAATTTTTGTTTTATGTCTTTTGGATTTGAGGTTTATAAATCTAACCATAGAGCAAAATATACATAAGAGGAATCATGTAGTGTACATTTTTTTGCTGTTCCGAGGTTAATCTATTTTACTATTGACGAGTGGTAAAGTGGTTTCAGTACCACGTTATACATATTACGTACATATTACGTATACAAAATATGTGACAACTAATTATTCAGTGCGATTTTCTTTGTATAGAAGGAGTGTAATGTAATGATCAGGTGAATATTATTTTATTCTATTAAAATTTGAATAATTATAAAAACATTTAATTGTAATGGGTTGTTTAAAGATTATTTATTCGAAATTATTTTTATTAGTTACCACTGCCTTCTGCAGATAAACTTACATCACACTAAGGCGGCTTCGGCGGTGCTACTTCTCAGACTTGCTAAGTCAGGTGAGGAGATAGTGCTGATCCAAGACATACTGGGGGTACTGGTTGCTGACGCAGATAGAAGGAAGGTGGGAGTTATCCTGGGGTGCGACGCCAAGGCACACCATACCATCTGGGGTAGCTCGAATATAAATGATAGGGGTGAGTTACTTTTTGATTTTCTCTTAAGAACTAACCTCACTATTAGCAATATAGGCCAGGAACCCATCTTTATTATTAGTAATAGACAGGAGGTTCTGGATATTACTCTGGTCTCCGAATTTATTTCACCGATGATCAGGGAATGGAGGGTGGCGAAGGAGCATTCCTTCTCCGACCATCGATACTTAACGTTTAAACTTAATCTCAACATTACAAAACAATACGTGTTCAGAAACCCCCGGAGGACAGTATGGCATGTATATAGGGAGGTATTGGAGGGCATCATTCCATCCAGAGTTCCAGGACTCTCCGACACGGGAAGTGAACTGGATTCAATGGTGGACATTCTAACTAGGGCTTGCAATACCTATATGAGGGTAGCCTGCCCTTTAACAAAGCTTAGGGGGAAGCGAAAACCTGTTTGGTTGAACCCGGCACTTGCGGAGTGCCGCAAGGTCTGTGGGTCTGCCTTTAATAGAGCGAAAAGATCTAGAGACAGTCAAGACTGGGACTTCTATAAGGAAAGCCTCAGAGTGTTCAAAAGGGAAATAAGGAAGGCGCAAAGAAATTCGTGGAGGCGCTTCTGTGAGAGAATGGAAGGGGTCTCGGAAACTTCGCGCTTAAGAAAAATTCTGTCTACCAATCCAACTGTTCCAGGCTATCTGTTAAAAACGGATGGCGAATGGACGGTTTCTAGTGAAGAGACACTTGATCTCTTGATACGCAGTAACTGGGCTCAGTCGCAACATGCATATCATAAGGGTAAGTCTGTGGATACGGCATTACATACCCTGGTTCGGGGAATTGAGAAGTCACTGGATTTTCAGGAATTCTCGCTGGTTGCGTTTCTCGATATCGAGGGCGCATTCAGTAACGTAAAGATGGAAGCAATTTTGGAAGGATTGCTGCCACTTGAGATTGTAGACTCTGTAACCAGGCTAATTACTCATCTGCTGGGTAGCAGAAGAGTCATAGCAGGGATGAGGGAAGTTTCCGTCAGAAGACGGGTCGTTCGGGGAACCCCTCAGGGAGGGGTCCTCTCCCCCCTTCTCTGGAACTTAGTAATCAATGGACTACTATTGGTACTGGAGAGAGAAGGGATAGGTGTGGTTGCTTATGCCGATGATGTGGCGATAGCTGTCTCGGGAAAGCACCTGGGAACAATCAGGGATATGATGCAAAATGCGTTGTGAATCACTGGGGGTTGGGCCAGCAGATGTGGATTGGGGATTAACCCATCAAAAACAGAGCTGGTCCTTTTCACTAGGAGATACAAAATTCCGGCAATGGTTCCACCGAGCCTGAATGGTACTACGCTGGTCCTTACTGATAAGGCGAGATTCCTAGGGATTCTCCTGGACAGTAAGCTCAGTTGGAAGCGAAACACGATGGAAAGAGTAAAGAAGGCTACTGTGGCACTCTAATCTTGTAAAAACGCCATTGGAAGGAAATGGGGCCTGAAACCGGAGCTGGTGCACTGGCTTTACACGGCAGTTGTAAGGCCCATACTGCTGTATGGTGTGAGTGTGTGGTGGCCAGCTCTGGAGAAATCATCATGTACTAACATGATGGCGAAGGTGCAGAGGGCAGCCTGTTTGCTCATTAGTGGGGCTCTGAAAACCACCCCCACTAGTGCCTTAGAGGTCATACTGCATCTTCTTCCGTTGGATATTATCGGTAAGCAAATGGCGGTTAATACGGCCGCCCGGCTATCAGCGACCTCTGGTTGGAAGTGCCTGCAAAAGGGGCACTCAACTATAGTCAATTCGGTGAGGCATGACTTGGAGAATTTAGATTATAAAATACCCATGTTGAGCTTCGACAAGCGTTTTAAGGTGATTCTCCTCTCTCGGGAGGATTGGAACAGAGGTCTCCTTATCGAGACCGGGACAGTTAATTTCTTCACCGACGGCTCCAAGCTCGATGGTAGAGTGGGAGCGGGTGTGTTCTGTGTTCTTAATAGTTGTCAGGCAACTATTAAGCAATATCGTGCGCAATGCTTGTAGAGCGCAAGATTCGCATAACAGGAAGTATGGCCTACAATTTGTTTACCTACGCATTTAACAAAACCCCTATTTGGCCCAGAAAATTAAAATCGATTTACAGTGGGTCTTTCGCAGGTACCGATGCAATTCGATATGGACAGCACACCGAAAACATTGCTAAACAAATTTTAGTAAACATTATTTAGTTTTCGAATCGACATTAATAATTTTCCCTGATCTTCCGTTTCTTGGAGTAATTTGATTCAACTTCACTTGAGATTTTGTAAGTTGACCATTTATTCAAATTTCAACATACGGCTGGTGCTGGCCACTTGATTCGCCCTATCACGTACTACTTCAAAACATTAATCGCTGTTTCTGAGCCAGGAAGGTCTTGGGAAACGATTTTATTTTTAATTTATATCGAGCCACATCGCAGCTGGAAGATTGTGCTAATCCTAACTTACAGCTTACTATAAGATATCCTTTCCAAGCCAAACCACATTACAGCCATTCAATATATTTGTTTTACATGAACACCAGATAAACGGAAAAAATACTGGACAATATCCCAGCCCAGGGGACGAGTTGTTGTGTGTATTAAAAAAAATCTTCTTATTGAGGTATAAAATGAAAAACTGGGGTAGAATAGAAAAGTTTCGTGTAGATAATAAACAAATTTTTCTTGGGGTAAAAGTACCGGGATATCTTTATAAGCTTGCTTATGCAATACTTGCTACACTATTGCCGATTCCAGGAATCTCAGAGATTTTTTTCAAAGAACCATAAATCTTATTGTGGTTAATTGTTTTGAACAGCTAAATTCATTCACTATTAAGCGACCTATTCCCACACTTGGTAACATCTCTGAAATTGTTGGAATCGGCCATAGTGTTGCAAGTTTTCATGAACATTTGAATTTTTATGAAATTTGACGAGTTAAAACTTATGTGGTCACCCCAAATCTTTTTATTTTTTATGAAATTTTACACCTTAAAACTTGTGTGGAGCCAAACAAAATTTTTCTATTTGAATGTGGTTAACTGTTTTGGACAGCTTAAGTTGTCCGCTATTAAGCGACATATGGCCATACTTGGTAACATCTCTGAGATTTTTATAATCGACCATATTGTATCAATTATTTTTAGTAAACAGGTTTTAGCTTGTCTTTGAATTTTTCCAATTTATGGAATAAAAATTACTCTGCACTTTGGACATACTCCAAGCTTCAATTGGTGCTATACCCTCTATTGAAATGAAGCGATTCGAATTTTCATGTAATATAATCTTTGAGTTTTTCTATTTATCGTTTCCGAGGGATGATGCAGTGTCTGAAGAAAGGTTGTTTCTCTTTATGTAGTTTTGTTTTTATTTAATTTATTGAGCAACCTCAAAAAATGTCCATGTTCTATGGAAGGTGCTTTATCAGATTTTAGAAACATTATTTGTGTATAAACAATGTCGCAACTAGTGGAAAAATTTTATGGGGACTGCAAAACCTTTTCAACATTTCAAATAAGTCAGAGACGATCAGTAAGCTACATACTTCGAGAGGTGTCGGGTTCGATTCCCGATAGGGGCAGGACGCAAATTAAAATTTTCATCAACACAACTATGACCCCCTGAAGCAGCGGAAAGCTCATGGGCCGACCCATCTTCCATGCCAGATGGTGCAGATGGGGGTGCTTGGACCTCAGAACAGATTGAAAATATTAAATAATAAAAAAAAAGAAATGCGGTCTAGACATTGCTTATAACGAATTTTTAAAATTTTTAATTTTTTAATTAAGACTAAATTTTAAGAAGAACAACGATGAAAAACTGTCCAGAATTATACCTTTTAAGTTAGTAGGTCAGGCAGATGAAAAATCCAGTTTTGGTATGGATTTTTCATAAAATTTCCCTTTAGGTAATATTTCGCGCGATACCAACAAGTTGATTTGAAATTATGTTTTAGTAATTAATGTTATCTTAATTTATTACGAAGTCGAGTTAATTTAAATGTAATAAAAACATTTTTTTTAGTATTTGTATTTTTTGTGCTTTGTTATAAAAGCACAACCGCACGAACAGTAAAATTACGAAAGAAAGTATCCTCTTAATTGAGGAATTTACGTTTTACGTGTCAAGCATTTTAAAATAAAAATGTTTTTGGAGTCTGCTAGCTAAAATTTTATTATGTTTTAATTATTTTAAAACTTTTAAGTTTTATTATTTTTTTCTGTCTTGATAACTTTTTTCTCTATATATTAAAATGAAAAACTTATGGTTGTGCGATATTCTTAAACGTGTTTTACGATGGTGGTATATTCTGTTGGATGAGTCTCATAGAAAATATATGATGTACGTTTACTCAACTATTATAAGTATATTTTCATTCTACATGTTCACCCATGAACTTGTTATTTACTATTCCCGGTTACATTGCACTTACGAACAATGTATAGATGATTTACTTATCGTTGGTAAGCGAAATATTGAATAATTGGAGCACCTCATTGCTTTTCCTATTTCAAAGAACCATTCTTCTTGAATTCTAGAGCATGCTTCCTTAGGACGTCTCTAGATTGAGGACTTCTGTTTCGCTCTTGCTCTGATTTGTGTCGCACCCATAACTTCATAACTTATCACATCTTAATTTCTTTCATTTAAACCTATTGGGTCTGTCTAATATGATCCAGACTTTTGCTTTTGTTGATGGAGGATTGGCAGTCTAATTTTACTCTTTGTATAATTTGCAGTTTTCACTTTTTATTCGCTTTTCGTTATATCATACATTATTAAGTCCAAGTCCAAGTCCAAGTCCAAGTCCAAATCCAAGTCCAAGTCCAAGTCCAAGTCCAAGTCCAAGTCCAAGTCCAAGTCCAAGTCCAAGTCCAAGTCCAAGTCCAAGTCCAAGTCCAAGTCCAAGTCCAAGTCCAAGTCCAAGTCCAAGTCCAAGTCCAAGTCCAAGTGCAAGTCCAAGTCCAAGTCCAAGTCCAAGTCCAAGTCCAAGTCCAAGTCCAAGTCCAAGTTCAAGTCCAAGTCCAAGTCCAAGCCCAAGCCCAAGCCCAAGTCTAAGCCTAAGTCTTAGTCTAATTCTAAGTCTAAGTCTAAGTCTAAGTCCAAGTCCAAGTCCAAGTCTAAGCCTAAGTCTAAGTCTGAGTCTAAGTCTAAGTCTAAGTTTAAGTCTAAGTCTAAGACTAAGTCTAAGTCTAAGTGTAAGTATAAGCATAAGTCTAAATGTAGGTCTAAGTCTAAGTCTAAGTCTAAGTCTAAGTCTAAGTCTAAGTCTAAGTCTAAGTCTAAGCTTAAATCTAAGTCTAAGTCTAAGTCTAAGTCTAGGTCTAAGTCTAAGTCTAAGTCTAAGTCTAAGTCTAAATCTAAGTCTAGGTCTAAGTCTAAGTCTAAGTCTAAGTCTAAGTCTTAGTCTAAGTCTAAGTCTAAGTCTGTGTCTAAGCCTAAGTCTAAGTCTGAGTCTAAGTCTGAGTCTAAGTCTAAGTCTAAGTCTAAGTCTAAGTCTAAATGTAAATCTAAGTCGAAGTCTAAGTCTAAGTCTAAATGTAAGTCTAAATGTAAGTCTAAGTCTAAGTCTAAGTCTAAGTCTAAATGTAAGTCTAAGTCTAAGTCTAAATGTAAGTCTAAATGTAAGTCTAAATGTAAGTCTAAATGTAAGTCTAAGTCTAAGTCTAAGTCTAAGTCTAAGTCTAAGTCTAAGTCTAAGTCTAAGTCTAAGTCTAAGTCTAAGTCTAAGTCTAAGTCTAAGTCTAAGTCTAAGTCTAAGTCTAAGTCTAAGTCTAAGTCTAAGTCTAAGTCTAAGTCTAAGTCTAAGTCTAAGTCTAAGTCTAAGTCTAAGTCTAAGTCTAAGTCTAAGTCTAAGTCTAAGTCTAAGTCTAAGTCTAAGTCTAAGTCTAAGTCTAAGTCTAAGTCTAAGTCTAAGTCTAAGTCTAAGTCTAAGTCTAAGTCTAAGTCTAAGTCTAAGTCTAAGACTAAGTCTAAGTCTAAGTCTCAGTCTAAGTCTAAGTCTCAGTCTTAGTCCAAGTCTAAGTCTAAGTGTAAGCCTATGTTTATGTATAATTCTAAGATTAAGTATAAGTTTAAGTCTAAGTCTCACTCTAACTCTAACACTAAGTGTATGTCTAAGTTTAAATTTAGGTCTAAGTCTAAGGCTAATTATATATCTTATATTGTCTAAGTCTAAGGCTCAGCCTAAGTATAAGTCTTGGTCTACTAGGGCGTAAGCCTAGGCCTGAGTCTAAGCTTAAGCCTCAACCTAAGTCTAAGCCTAAACTGAAACCTAAACATATGCCTCAGTCTAGTCTTAGTCTAAGCCTAAATCTTAGCCTAAATTTAATTCTAAGACGAGACCGGTTAAGCCTTTGAATGAACATAAGCCTACATTTGAGCTTGAACTTGAGCCTGAGCCTGATCCTATTCCTAAAGCTAAGCCAAAGCTAGATCGTCAGCCTGCATCTGAGCCTAAGCATAACCCTGAGCCTAAGCGTAATCTTCAGCCAACTCCTCAGCTTACTCCTAAGCCTAAACCTAAACCTAAGTCTAAGTGTAAGTCTAAGTCTAAGTCTAAGTCTAAGTCTAAGTCTAAGTCTAAGTCTAAGTCTAAGGCTAAGTCTAAGTCTAAGTCTAAGTCTAAGTCTAAGTCTAATTCTAAGTCTAAGTCTAATTCTAAGTCTGTCTAAGTCTAAGTCTAAGTATAAGTCTAAGTCTCAGTCTAAGCCTAAGTCTAAGTCTAAGTCTAAATCTAAGAATAGGTATAAGCCTAATCCTAAGCCTAATCCTAAGCCTAAGCCATATCCTAAGCAATGTCTAAGCCCAAACCTAAGCCTAGGCCTAAATCTAAGCATAAGACAAAAGCTTAGCCTAAAGATAAGCAAAATGTCATAAAAGTGTCAACGTCAATGTTCTGGTATTTACCATCAAATACTTTCCTCTGACATCGTGGGCCATACTGGCACGCAGAACAATTGTTACACTTTTAGTCGTGCTGCCAGGGGATTAATTAACACTGCACTTCAACCGCTCGACGGTTACAATCCGGTTGGTTACTTCGCAGACGCTTTTACTGAAATCGATTTATGTCCTAATATTTTAAGGAATACAATTTTTAAATGGTTCGCTCAATCAGCTGTCTTGCACTTCCAAATCGTGAATATTCGAATATTATTTCAAACATTTTCCAACCTTTCAGTGTGTGTGGACGATGTGGACTCCTTTAGACTTAAATTAACAGAAACAGCAATTACCCTTTGTAAATTGAGACAGTTAATAGTTGGCTTTTCTAGGTCTCCGTTCCATCCAATTTTTAATTTAAGGAACTAAAGGATGGGTCCATCGACTTTTGTTTAATTGGAGCCATCTAATACGGTTTAGGTACAATTTCGTACGCTTCATAGTTAAGAAGATTCACATACTGCGTTGTCTGAAATTTTCCCATACGCGCAGGCCACAGTTAAAACGAGTCAAAGCGCAGAACAACTATTATGTTGTCTGCGCCGATTGGTACGCCGAAGTTCACCGAAGGAGATCTTGTGGGGCTCTTATAATTTACTTCTTCTATTTAATTATTTCTAGTAGTTTGGATATGTAAAAGTACCCGTGAAGGGGTTGATATTCTCAAAGTTATCAACTTCCGCACGATATCTTCGTTGCATGTCCTCGCAATGTATTCAACGTAGATACACACTTTTCGTTCAGTTTTGATTAGTCTACGTTATTAGGACACTTTCCAGCATTTAGGTTCCCCGATGGATGGCTGTCACTTTATTTAATTAGAAAATACTCTGGTTCTTCGACCAGAGATTTTTCATTCGCGTTTTGCTGATGGGTTTTACCATTTTCTCTAGGCAATTGGGACGAGAGTTTAATCTTTCGCAGTATATCCAAATAAAAAAAATTCTTTGTAGCGCTTATCAGTCGCATCGTCAATTCTCTTAGATGCTCTTTCTTTCATTCCTCACTTCGGCGATCTAATTTCTTCCTTGTGTATTATCTGTTCATATCTATGAACATGGCGCAGTTTGTGGAAGAAGGATGGCCAATTAACTCATCTTGGTAGTAATCTGTGATGCGGGATTTATGAAAATTTACATGCCTTGGCATGACTATTGAATTAGGTTTTAAGTTACAAGAGACACACGATTAGGCAAGCGGTTTTGTAATGTGTAATTTTTGAAGCTCGTGTTTTTTTTTAGTTCTAAATGGAAAATACATTGCTACCTAAATGTTCTAATGTATCCTGTTTAAGTAGAAGTCTATTGCGATAATTATTAATAATACTTGAATATTTATCGTTCAAAACGTGACTCAAATTTTTTGAGAAAGCAATGGAACCAGTTTATGAATATTATACACCTTCCTTCTCTTTGCGTAACTCTAACGTATCCCAGTTAATTTTAAAATGCAATCTTATTGACTCCTATTTATGTTTTACGGTTATTCAAAAAGCTTATACACGTACAAGCTACCTTATTTAATGTTAAAATCTCGCACCCTCCCATTTCTATTATACGAGTACACATATTGTAAATCATGACCTATATTACATAATAAATTTGCACACAGTTCATTGACTACACACAGGCACACACTTCTAGTTTCCCTTTGATATATATCACAACACCAACTGTCGTATTTTAATCTTTTAAATATATTCAAGAAAACAGATCCTTTTGTACTCTTGTTATACTCCATCCATTTTAATTGTGAACGACTTACAGTGTTTTGTATCCCTACGTAATTTATTTCATCCAATTTTCGAAGTATTTTACTGTTTTTGTAATTCTCTTCTTACCATATGAGTTTATCCTAAAACATAATAATAATTGAGATCTTAACATAAACATAAATAAATTGTTTTGTTTGATGTTGAATGAAGCATATAATACACATAGAGCATGGTATCGTATAGATATAGCGACGTTACGAGTATGTACCATATATGGTACACAAGGAAATTGGTTAAGAAAAAACCTAATGAATAAGGAGATAAAAGTAATGTTATTTATTTGTAAAATGAATACACATAAATATAGACAAGGCTGGTGGGTGGTAAAGCTTTGATGTATATTTGTATATCTATCGTACCCACTCAACCGTCTAACCATTTTTTACATGCAGAAATTCCTTGGAAAATTCGTCATTACCATGTTGAACTTTCATGCAACAAAAATTTTTTGGTTAAAATTGCTTAGACTTCTATTCTCTAATAGTTGCATAAGAATGGTAGAAATTCAAACCGACTTTAATAACCTGAATCAAATTTCACTCATCCATCTCAGATACTTATAGAACCTTATCAATGAAATTGAATGCTGAAAAGTATCAGTGGTTCACTTACGAGAATAAACAGGCCCGACCTATAAAAGTCATGGCAAGAGGTTTGCATCACACTTGCCCAAGCAAAGAAATAATGAAAGACTTATAAAATAGAGGTCTTAAAATACTAGATGCTGTGAATATTGTTAAAAAAGAGAGAACAGAATTTCACGAAGGAAACCAAATTATCAGAAAAAGGGACTTCCTCGTTTTATGCTAGTATTTGAAAACAAAGAGAATGTTCAAAACATTTATGGAATAAAAGGAATCCTTCACATGAAGGTGAAAATTGAACCAATGAGGAGAACCACAACATGCTTACCCCAATGCAAGAAATGCCAGGCATTTAATCACACCCAAAGATATTGCGGCCGGGACCCAAGATGTGTAAAATGCTCAGGTAATCATTTTACCCAGGCCTGTACAATAGAGAGAGATGTGCCAGCCAACTGTACAAATTGTAAGGGTCAACATCCGGTTAATTATCGAGGCTGTGAGGTTGCTGAACAACTACAAAATTCAACCGCAAAATCACGAAAATCGAAACCAAATATCAAATTGGATGGATCAAAACTTACAACCACAGGGCAAAGAAGTTCATATGCCCAGGCAGTGAAAGGTTTGGGTTCAACCAATCATATGGGCTCCGAAAATAATCAAATTATGGAAAATATTATGAACAGCAGTGCAGCTATTACAAAGCGGCTAGATGACCAAAGTAATCTGAACAACATGATACTTGATCAACTGAAGAAAATGCAACTCACTCAACGCAATCCAACAAAAAATGTTAAGTAAGACCACAAATTTCAAAATAGCAATCTGGAATGCGAATGGCATTATGCAACATATTCCAGAAATATAAATATTTTTAAATTCAGAAAAAATCGACATTTTCTTAATATCTGAAAGCCATCAAGTTAAATCTTCGTTTGTTAAAATACGGGGTTATAACTTATACCACTCAATTCATCCCGCGGAAAGAGCAAGAGATGGTCCGGCATTACTAATAAAAGAAAATATAAAATTCCATTTAGAATCAAATATCGAAGAAGAAATCAGTAGTGAATTACAACACTACTGTAAGGATCCAAATTAAACACAGACAGCTTACTGTCTCTGCAATATATTGTCCTCCCCCGCATAACTTGAAAAGGGAGGACTACCTTAAATTATTTAATCGCTTGGACGTGATTTTATTATTGGAGGTGACTTTAATGTGAAAAACACCTATTGAGGATCAAGACTTACGACGTCAAAAGGTAAAGAATTGCTTTAACAGGGCAGACATCAAAATGTGAATTTTACTCTGGTGGTTCCCCAACATACTGGCCCAGTGACAGAACGAAGATAACTCACCTAATAGACTTTTATGTAGCAAGAGGTATATAACAGAACTTCAATGTGAACAGAACATTCACATTGAAGACAGTAATTCTCTAGTATCGGATCATTCCCCGGTTATCATAACAATCAGTGAAATGGTAATTCAAAGGGAGCGTGCACCCAGATTAACAAATTCAAACACAAACTGGTATCTCTTTCGTGAAGTATTGGAGGAAAAAATCAAATCTTCAGGCACCGATAAGAAATCCCCACCAGTTTGAAGATGAATTAGAACAGCTCAATGAAGCAATTCACTAAGCTGCTTTGGCAAGTACCCCCATTATACAAAATAAGAAGAAGCTTAACATATCCTACCCAATGGAAGTTAGAGAGTTGGTAAGACAAAAACGACCCGAGAACAAAACAATTCTTAACAATTTAGGTAACAGTCTTAAATATCTTCTTAAAGAAGTTAAAAATGCATCAATCAACCGATATCTAGTTAGCCTAACCGATGAAAAAATTTCTGATTATTCTCTGTGGAAGGTGACGAAAGGACTCAAAAGACCAAAAATGCAAGTGCCTCCACTTAAAAAGGAGGATGGAATCTGGGCAGGAGGTCCTAAAGAGAAGGCTGATCTGTTTGCGGAGTATCTCGAGGATACCTTCCAACCACTAGCAAAGGAAACGGCAAATGAAAATATAATGTCAATCCAAAAGTTAGATGATTTTGAGATACGCACAGTAACTCTCAAAGAATTAAAAGAAGAAGTAAAAAGGAACGTAAATAAATTCCCAGGATATGACTTGATTACTTGCCAAATAATCAAGGCTCTACCAGGTAAAGGATTTCGTAAGCTATTATACATAATCAATGCAATCTTTCGGTTAAAATATGTTCCGTGGCAATGGAAATTAGCAGAAGTATTCATGATAGCAAAACAGGCCAATTTCATTGCTGCCAATTATGTCAAAACTCTTTGAAAAATTATTACTAAAAAGACTTAAACCAATAATTGAGGACCGACAACTAAACCTCCACATCAATTTGGATTCAGGGAAAAGCACTCCACAATTGAACAGGTGCATAGAATCACCAACGTTATTGAAAGAACGTTAGAACGTAAAAAAGTATGCTCCAGAATATTTCTGGACGTCGCCCAAGCATTCGATAAAGTTTGGCAGAGTGGACTGGAATTCAAGCTGCAGAGAGATCTGCCGAGGCAATTTTATGCCATACTAAGATCTTATTTATCCAAAAGACATTTTAGTGAGAAATATGAGGATGAATACTCCGAACTAAAGAAAATCTCTGCCAGTGTCCCACAGGGTAGTGTCTTAGGACCAATCCTGTATTTATTATATACAAGGGATATTCCAACAACAGATGAAGGAACCATAGCCACCTTTGCAGATGACACAGCAATCATGGCCATTGGAAGTAATATCGCTGATGCAACGCGCAAACTCCAGAAGATTACCAATGCGGTTTGTAAGTGGACAAGCTTAATGAGACGAAATCCACGCATATTAACTTTACTTATCAAAAGACTTCCCATCTACCGATATTAATTAACTCACGACCGGTGCCATATGCAAACAAAGCTAAATATCTGGGCATGACTCTCGATGCCAAGCTCAAGTGGAGAGAGCATGTCGAAAAGGAAAAAGAAGAACTTAATATTAAGTTCAGAAAAATGTATTTGCTCATAGATAGAGGCTCTGAGCTTACAATATACAAGAAGCTGCTTCTATATCGGCAAATACTGAAGCCAATATGGACCTATGGTATTCAACTCTGGGGATGTACTAAGCAAACAACCGCCAAAATGATACAGACGTTTCAAAATAAGGTAGCATCGTAAATGTTCCGTGATACATAAGAAATGAAGACCTTCTGAGGGCCTTACAGACCAAGGGCCAAGAACATGGAAACCCCTATATTCGCCTTAATTTTGGGACTAACCATTGGGTTTCACCCCAACAAATCAGAATTATTTAAGAAATGTAAAATTTTTAAATTTGAAAGATAAATTGCTAGGTGAGCACAGTCTCAGTTGTAATTAATAAAGCAAAAAAAAACTCTTCCATCTCCTTATCTGGTGTGCAGAAAACAATTTTAAATCGTTAATAAAATTTACATAATTTTCTTTATACCAATTATCTTAGTCGTGTCACTTCATTCGACAAGTTTATTGTCACGTCACTTCTTGCGTTAATTGGTATTCTCTTAGGGGCCCGAAGTGACGTGATGCAATAAATGTCATCATTTCTCTATTTATCTGGCAATACCAATAATTTATTATTGTACAAACATTTCAATCGAAAATAGAATAAAAAATTCCATAATAAAATCCAGTGGAATTACCTAATTCCTTGTAAGTTGTTTCAGTTTAAAATATTTCACAAATTTTATTTATTATTTATGTGTTGTGTCTTTCAGATTCCATAAGTATTTTCGATTGAATAAACAAGGATTTCATTTATACTTACAAAACTTGAAGAAAAATTAAACCTGAGAACAAGGTCGATTACGATTTTTCGCAAAAGGGAGCTACCAGACGGGGGCTGGCAACGAATTTATAGCTGGATTAGCTCAATCAACCTTCACCAAAATTCTAAATGAAGTGTGTGATATATACTTGAAGAACAAATTTGTCTTCAATTTATTCAATTTCCTACAACCGATGCGGAAAAGGAAAAAATCAAACTTGGATTTTTCGAAAAATATGGGTTTCCTGGAGTGATTGGATCTGTCGACGGTACGGAATTAAAGATCATAGCACCAGCTAGACAATAGAGTCATTAGTATATGAACAGGAAAGCCTTTTACAGTCTAAACGATATGATTGTAAGTTGTGATAATTTTCTGACATTTTATTTACTAATTTAGGTATAAACAGAACTAGAGATACAGCGACAAAATACAACGCCTGTCTAAAAACCACAGGATGCTAACGCAACCAATTTTGTCGGCGGCGCTTCAGTACTACCAATATAAGTTTCAGGTTATTATGTTGGTAAACATTTTTTAGAACTGTTTTTAAATTAATTTCAACTAAATCTGAATGTTGTACACAATATTTTAGGGTTAAATTGTTATTACTTTTCTTGTTTCGTCGCTTCAACGCTGACGCGCTTGTTGTGTTTACCAAAGCGACATCGCCAGCAGACAAATGTATTTTGTCGATCTATCTTGTCGCTGTATCTCTGGTTCTGTTTATCATTTTTGTTTATAATTAGTATTTAGGTTTGTATAGTGATCCAATGCAAATAACGTATATTGACAGTAATCATCCAGGGTCCTGCCATGATGACTTCATTTTTAATTCAAGTTTCATAGATACGAATTTGAAAACCGATCATGATAATCATCAAACTAATACGTGGTTATTAGGTAATTTTTAGCAGTGTTTTGTTAGTGGGATAGCGGAAATTTACCAAAGGAATATAAGAGATTTCGCTACTCGCCGCAAGTGGCAGCACCATCCCAAACGAGTATTTATTTTGTTATAGATGCTGCGTTTTTTTGGAAACGCTGCTCTAGACCGCGATAAATTATATTTTGATTTTTTAAACAATTCACATATTATTAAAATATTTGTGCTTCGGATTTACTCAGTCGAATCCTAATCTATATCTTGCATTAAATTATCAAATAAAGTTTATTTATGCTTGATCTCAACAACTCTGAACATCTCTTGATATTATGTAGAGTACAACAGAGCTCAACAAAAAACTTAATAATTCCTGAACCTGACGAAACAAGGGAAATTTTTTGCTGGTGAAATTAATTAATTTATTTTAATATTGGATATTATTGTGTTTAATTATAAACTAAAAACTATATGTCAAAATGATTGACTTGAAGTTAGCTAAAGTTGTTGTTCTAATTTTTTTTGTCTTTTCCTGTATTTTCCCTATATTTTATCGCGGTCTCGAATACCATATTTAAAAAAAACGCAGCTATAATTACCAGCGGGAATTTTTAATTCATTTTGTATCACATTTTTCACTAAATAAAACATCCCAGCGGAATAGAATATTAAAAGTGATCATTTAAATGACCAATTGATAGATCTCCGAAGTAAAGGAACTCGGTAAATGAAATCTTTAAATTTAACAATATTCCGTCTTTCCGCCATGCTAAAAGAATGACGATCAAATTTGAATAATAGTATTGATCAGCAGTCCAAAACTTAGGACAAAATTCTAGGATCTGTTCATGCTGGACTAAACTTGGCCATTTCATAACCAATCCTTTTTGCCAATATCTCAAAACTTCCACTAGTAACCAATACTTTCGGTTGTTTTTGTAATAGCCTAGGTCATACTGAGCCTACGAGGAAAATTTGGGGAAAATTTATGGATTATTATTTTCACTATAATTTTTTGATTTTCTTTTCTTTGATATTGGCCAAAAACTGAAAAAAAATTAATAAAAAAAAAAAAAATTCTAAAGTATTGGTTATGAAATGGCAAAGCGTAGTGCAGCATGAAAAGATCCTAGAATTTTGTTCTAAGTTTTGGACCGCTGATCAATACTATTATTCAAATTTCATCGTCATTCATTTAGCATGGCGGAAAGACGGAATATTGTTAAATTTCAAGATTTAATTTACCGAGTTCTTTTTCTTCGGAGATCAATCAATTTGTCATTCTAAGGATCACTTTTAATATTCTACTCCGCTAGGATGATTTATTTAGTGAAAAATAAAATACAAAATGAATAAACAATTTCCGCTGGTAATTATATAACAAAATAAATTCTCTTTTCGGATGATGCTGCCACTTGCGGCGAGTAGCGAAATCTCTTATTTTCCTCTGAGAAATTTCCGCTATCTTATACAGCATGTTAGTGGCTATTTTTTGATTTAATTCTAGGTGATGCTGGATATCCTCTTAAGCCGTAGATAATAACACCATTTCGGCCAGCTGAAGCAGGACCACAAAAAAAGCGATTTAATACAAAACATTCCAAAGCCAGAAGTATTATTGGACGAACCATTGGTGTTCTTAAGAATCGCTTCCGTTGTTTTCTTGGCGCAAGGCAAATGCATTATTCGCCGTAGAAAGCATCCAAAATTATTAACATTTGCTTCATAATTTGTGTATTTCCCGCAGTATGGAGTTTGGAATTGGAGAGACAAATACAGAAAATGACGGAGAACTCTTTGAATCTTCTGAAGAAGTTGTAGTTATGGATGGAGGGCAACGAGTAAGAGAACAAATAATGACTTCAATTTTATTAATTTTATAACAAAATTAAAACAATAATATAAAATAAATTAATTCCGTCTTTTTCTTCACATAATCACAGTAATTCAAAATTTCATAAATCGGCAGCTCGATTCTCTTGTAGTACCAACTCTTTTTCTTTATATTCTAAGACTCTAATTTTATAGGCCTATTTTGTTGGCGGTTTTTCTCTTCACGAGTTGGATTTCCTTCCACATTTTAAATTTGTGCTCTTTTATTTTAATATTTTTCTGGAATATCTGGCACATTCCTTAACGGTTTTTATTTGCTCATCCATTTTCATTGTCAGTTGTTCGATATATTATAGGTTATATTTTGTATCTGCGTTGTTTGATCTGTGAGAAGACGCTTTCGTTCTTCTTGGAAATTTGAGGTCACGGATCGAGTATGAAGTCTCGTTGTTGATGAATTAGTTTCCGTTCGTTCACTTTCATCAAAGACAAGCAGGGCGTATCAGTTGTTTGCCTTCATTCGCTGTATTTGCGTCAGTGGTGATGTTGGATTAATTATAATTTCACAATCGGTAAAGACTAATCTTTTTAAAAGATAACAGGGTAATAACGCTTTCCTCTAGAGACGAAAACACGTTCAAGTTATTTGGCCCGCCGCCAGTCGCCGATATTTCTTTTTTATTATGAGCTAACTTTTTTTTAATTTTATTTTTAAAATCGTTCCACACCTGGAATATTTGTATATGTACAAATTAATTTAATAATATTGTTTATGAAAAAACGTTTTGCCATTCACCTACCTTACCTTATTGGAGGGCCCAAGCTATTCAATTATTTAGCAAAATCATATCCCGAAGCGTGTTAAACTCTTCTTTGGAACTGCCAAACGAGTAAAATCGTTTAGCTAACTCGACATTTTTTTCCATCAGCTCAACTAAACACTTAAACTGTCTACAGTTTATGATTTTAACACTGAAATGTATGTTCATATTTACAAATAAAATATTATTGCAAATAATTAAATAATGTTAGGTTAACAACTTGTCAAATGATAAATAGAATATGTTGTTTCCCACTTCAAATGACAGGTGTCACTTCGATCGACTAAAATTTGATTGTCGGAAGAAGTGCACCTGTCACGACTAGGAGAATAGAGAAATTAATCTTCAAAGTTTATCTGGAAGCGGTTTAGAATTTCCGTCACTATCTATTGAATAAAACATTTTTAGAGACAACTTTCGCTTTAACTCCGTGAAAAATTGGGAATTTGGGGATTTGGGGAATTCAAAATCTGCTATAGAATATTAGCATACAGAATTATGGTGAAGAGTCGTAAAATTTGGGCATAATCGTGCGTTCAAATCAACGTAAAATTTTGCAATCTCATTAAATTTACCAACATCACATCTCATTGAAATTAAAACGGATTGTCCCGGAATTATAATTTTTTTAATTTTATAAAAAACATTTAGTACAAAGCCTACATCACATTTTACACAAACTGTACGACCAGTGGTTTTGCAGTAATCACCAGCGCATCGTCGTTTCTAAGGAATGGGAACAACGAAGTGACCGACTCGATCGAATCGAAGGGTCATTTGTACGGAATCTTTATCTACTTTTCGATTTCTATTTACTGAAGATCGCGGTCGTGTTGGTATTTCACCATAATGTGTGAAATAGTAAACAGTTATTTGCTTCCTAAATTCCAGTTGGGTCATATCTGGGTGGCCGAATCGATGAAGTTGGCATGCATTCTGTATACTGACATCTACTAATCCTGTGAAAATAGAACTCGCGATCGACACCACACATATTTTTATTGTAATTTGTAACGACGCAAGGACGTGGTACAACCGCTTTACTTTTATGAGTAGCGGGACGGATTAGTTAAGTTCCGCGGTTTTTTATTTTTAAAAACTTTTTTAAGCGCAAGTGAGCAACTTTTTGGGATGCGATTTTCGTGAATCGTCCTAGTGCAATTATACTCACGTGATTTGAAATATACTAAAAGCGGAAATCAGTAAACAGATTATCGAAATAAATCGAAAATGGCAGTTTTTGAACATCTTCAGGAAAATCATCAATCATGGTTCTCGTACGTAATATTTCAGCAAGGATTTTTCCCTGATATACCTCAAAGTTGATCAAGTAACCCGATGGAGTGCAAAGTGACCATATTTTAAAGTCAAACCTAAGTGGTTTTCTCTTTATGTATTGCTTGCAGCCATGTCGTTCAAAGTAACCTATCATACTTTCGTCATATGATATATTTGGCTCGGGATGAAAATGTTGTATCATTTTAGCCTTCCAATAGCTTCCACATTTTGTCAGGATTTCGATTTCCACTTATGCCTGCACGATTGTTGTCTTCGAAGTGGAGAAATTGAAATATGTCAGCAATGAACTTCTTCATTGCTCCACATAATCCGAAGACTTGTGTGGTAGTTAAAACCACTTTTTAAAAGTATTACAATAACTGTGCGTAATTCACTTACAGATATTTGTGGATTTGGTTTTTCACGAGAACCGGCGTATTTGGCTGATTGGAATGTCTGGATATACTAACTTGAATCTCGCCTCACAGGCAATTTACGATCATTTGACGTATAGCGTATTTCATGAGAACTCGACATTTTCCGAATCCTGCGGTTTATGCCAAGTGCTAGTGAATCGCTTGACAGGCGAGAATCAAACGACTACATTCAGGTAATTCCAGTTAGAATTTAACTGAAAATCTTTTAGTTTGAAGACAAAACTTCGTCGAATTCGGTGGTATGCGCTTGTAAATCGCGTATGAAGCGAGATTCAAACGATTATAGGAGCACATGCTCGATCGGCTAACAATCAATTGCGCAGTAATAAACACAAAAAATTGGAGGTATGGTTAACGCGCAATTTCACCTTTGCAAAAGGTGGCGAAGTAGTAATCGTTGCCGCTGAAAGGTTTCTATCAGTATTGGAAATTATAAATTTTGAATAATCGATTGCTATTTGTTGCTCGTAATAATTTTTAATAATCCGATTTGCGGTCAATGAGGTTGATGATGACATTCTCAGATGAAGCCTCCTTATTGAGAACGTGAAGATTAGTTGTGGTCCGGTTTAGATCAATACTTGTGTTAAACTTTTCCGTGGTTTGATTTGTTATAGGTTTCTTGATTATTTCAGGTCCGGTTCACCATTTTTCCAGGGTACTTAATTTTGATAGGGAAATCCCATGGGATCCAAGGTCCGCTAGGTTTCTCTAGCCAAACCAAAATAATGGTAGAATATGTCCACTCCTTTGATTTTTGACATCAGTAGCCTTGTGACCAGGGCAAACAGAGGTTTTGTTTGTTTGAAGATATGGTTCCTATCCAACGTAGAATTGGTAGAGTTTCAAGCTGTACTAGTTCGTTTGCGCAGCTTCAACCCATTTTGGTGGTATATCGTTAGGAATCTTGTCGTCCCATTTTATTTCTGTGGTCCAAAGTTCGATAACATAAGTTAAGCTGTGATGTAATCTGGGGACAACCATCCTAATGGATCAAATTACCTTGCTAACTCCGAAACTAGTTCTCTCTTTGTAAGTTTAGTTTCTGATGAGATCGGATTCCAATGGATTCCTAAAGTAAACAATAAAAAGTTTCATCTTTTGCCAACTTCAAATTTCCAGGGTGGTCCAATGGTAGGTTACATATGGAAAGTGCGGTTATTGGTATTTTCGTATATTGAAATTTGTTCACATTTTGTAATCGAACCTTGATTGCAAGCGAATGAGGCAACAAATTTCTATTGTCTCAAGGTAGAGGTAATTAGAGCTTTTTCAACGAGGTTATCAACCAGAACCTAAACTCAAATCTACAGTGACTTCGGATTATAATTGGAATGAAGTGGATCATGTAATTGTATTCACCCAACAAGATTTCGACCTATAGATTGCTCGAATAATTAGGTACTGCATGCCTAATCGCCTGTCAATATTTAATCGTTTTACATCTATTAATTAAGATACCAGAACCAATTAATTAATCTTAATTGTGCCAGTACAAAAACAAAACACAATTTATTCGTAGGCCTATTGTTTTTGTATTAAATTTATACATGTGTAGGTACCTAGATACATAAGCCAATTAATTACCGGTAAACGTAAAAAAGTTACATCGTTTATTTATTTGGAAAATGAAATGGAAACATGCTTAAAGCCCAATATACCAAATCAATATCAATTGTGTTTATATCAAGGATATCTGTGTATTTTGGTATATAGGTACATATTTGATTTTATTACAATTATGATCCCAGGTGAATTATTGAGCACATACATACCGTATACCTCTCCACATGACAACACTTGTTAAGTGTTAAACATACACCTATTGAGGGACAGGAGTATCATTTCTAGAAGAAAGATAAATAAATTTTCAATTTGTGGATTTGGATGTGTATTGTTATGATTGGTGTATGCGGTTTGATATCAGGGTGTATCATAAGGTAAAGTAGCCTTAATTATTACAGCAACGCTAATTAAAGTCAGACCTACGTCACTACACAAATTTTAACGTTTTTGGTGTTAGAAAATATTTTTTTAATTTTGTTATAAAATTAAAATGGTTTATTTTTTTGAGTCACCTTTCAACTTCCAATCCCCTTTAAATAACTCTTGTACCATAAAAACCAAATGTTACAATTTGGTTTATGTCTATATTCAGGCCTTTCGGATTTTCTTCTGTGCATGGTATTTTCCTCTTTCCAAATGTACATATGTGTGTGATGAAATGCTGGTTCGGATCGTAGGACAAATAGAATTTTCCCAGGACATTATTGTTCCGGTATTTGGGTGTATATGTGTCACAAACTCTTGTGTCCAAAAAACTAATTTTTTATTTTTGTATTGTGATTTGTGGTTATTACTGCTCTATTTAGTTTTGTTTGGTTATTTGCTTGTTTTAATTAAAATGTAACATATTTTTTATATAATTTAAGAGATTACAAATTCATGCATAGAATGTGAATGTGTTTTATTATTCGTTCAGATTTATATGAAATTTGGAAAATTATTTATGGCCAAGCGGGACAGATATGTTTTAATTGATTTTATTTTATTTTTTAAATGAGAAAGTGGTTACGATGTATCCCTGTAAAACAGAAGCTCATTATTCGCCAAATGATTCGGAAATTGATGACTGATAGTAGTTCGTGATGTACAGCTCACCCAATCTCGTCATACATTTTGTTTTCACCATAAATGAGGTTACTTCTTCGCCACTGTTTATCTCGACAAAATTTTAACTCGAGTGCACTAACTGAAAATGTTTACCGATTTTGAATTCAATGTACAGCTTTTGTTGAAGCTTTCAAGTTGTCTGACAAATATAAACAAAATAATAAATTTGTGTTGAAAAGATAATAATTTTACGAATACAATATTTTTCAGTCAGTCAGTCATATTTTTCATTGCAGACAATCTCTACGATATCCAGAATTTATCATAAACTAAAACTACTCAAACCTTATGGGTTTCAATCAATTTGAATTACAAAATCGGAAACTAGTATCATTGCTTTCCGTTTGGAGAGGACGCTTGACTGTTATCCTAAGGCTAAGGCTTTTACTCTTTCTTTCTTTTGCTAAGATTATTTCTTACTCTTTCTTTGGCTACCGTTTCTGCAAAATAAAAAAATATAGCGTCTATTTTCGTCTCTTTCATAGTATAGTTATTTCGCCAAAATCTTGGTTTTGCAGTGTAGTTACTAATACATGTTCTGTATTAAAAATTTCTTATTGAATTGGATTTTTTTTTTGGAACAAACTTAACAATCGAACTTAAATTCAAACATTCGGTAACTGACATTTAATAATAGTCTTCACGCACTGGGAGCTGGCACCTCATTAAGGATATTTTGTAAAAATAAAAGTTGGTCAGTTATTTCCTGTAGCTGGTCCACGATAAGAATTTTTGAAATCAAAAACTTCAAGGTCAACTAAAAGTTCACCCCAAGTAAGGAAAATCAACTAAAAAAATTAATGCCATAGATCAAGCTGGATATTCTGATAATTAGTCAGCTAAACCCAAGATTTGGTCAGCCCTGCAAATATATTAAAACAGTTGAAACAAATTGATTTATAGTACTCCGCATGCGTGGGTTTGATAAAATGACACACATAAAGTTTTTGTTAGATGCAGGGATGCGTATGCAACACAAATAACATTTTCGGTTGAATCTCGCATTGTGTGCCGGAATTTGGTAGGGTATAATTTTTTTTTTTTAACAACTTTATTGATATGGCTACTACAATCTTAAACATTATTAATTCATTAGTAAGGTTGACATTAGTACTTATGAGATAAGCATAAACTTGTGTGGGTCTGCTGGACCAGTGTCCAGTTCCCTTGGTTTATAATTTTCATACGGTTAGCTCATGTGGTTTGATTTGTTTGAGCCGCCTTACTTCGTTTGTACTGTCCAGTAGTTGTACGGCCTCAAGATTGGTGTGGGAAAGAAGTCTCTTCTCATGTTTTATGGCACATTCGCGGACAACATCGTCTATCAATTGTATTTCTAAATCATTGTGGATTTCCTTGTTAGTCACAAATCGGTAGGCGTTGGTGACCATTCGAAGAAATTTATTTTGGCTTCGTTGTATAATGTCTCTATTGGATTTATGTGTACAACCCCATAGCTGCGCACCATACATCCATATTGGTTGGAAGATAGTCTGGTATACCAGTCTTTTGCAATACAGGTTCATTTTGGAATGATGTCCAATTAACCAGTACATTTGACGTTGTTTCAATCGTATCTGTTCAGCTTTTTGTCTCACGTGATGTTTCCAGTTGAGCCTGGAATCTAAATGTAGACCAATGTATTTTGCCGATTCAGCCTGCGGCACTTGCACTCCTTTGAGATGTATATGAATAGTGTTATTTTTATGTCGGAGCGTAAATATCACATAGGTTGATTTGAGCTCATTCAGTGCGATTTTCCAGTCAATTATCCGTTTAGTAACGTTGTCCATTGCTCGTTGAAGATTTTCCAATGCTCTGGGTTGAGATTCGTCTACTGACATAATTACAGTGTCGTCAGCGAACGTGCTGATGAATGTTTTATTCGTTGTAGGTATGTCCGCAGTATAAAGAAGGTAGGGGAGGGGACCCAATACGCTTCCCTGCGGAACTCCCGCAATCGCTGGATAAAAGTCAGAACATGTTTCTTCATGAATGACTCTGAATTGGCGATCAGAGAGGTATGATCCAAGCAGTTGGCAATAGTTTTGTGGTAGAATTTTGCTCATTTTGAATGTCAATCCCTCATGCCAAACCCTATCAAAGGCCTGGGATATATCCAGAAATACGGCGGGCAATATTTATTTTCTTCTAACGCTTGCTCTATTACCGCAGTTATTCGATGGACTTGATCTATGGTGGAGTGGTTATTCCTGAATCCAAATTGGAAACCAGGAACGTTTACCATTGGCTTTAGACGTTTTAGTAGCAGTTTCTCGAACAGCTTTGATAAGGTCGGAAGCAGTGAGATTGGTCTGTATGATGTTACTTCTTCATCTGGTTTACCTGGTTTCTTTAGCATAATTATTTGGGCCATTTTGAAGCATTTGGGTACATACTTCAATCTCATACAGGCATTAAATAACTATGTGATCAAGATAATTGCTTTACGTGGAAGTTCCTTGAATAGACCCGGTGATATTTCATCAATTCCTGGTGCTTTTTTATGATTAAGATTTTTGTCGATTTCTTTAGCAATTTCCATTGGCGTGACCCTTTCAAAGTCCTGATTTGGTTGATAAACAGGTGTTACATCAATGTTGGATTGAATGTCATGGGGTTGGAACACTGCTGCTAGGTGTTGAGCAAAGAGTTCCGCTTTTTCTTTGTCTTGTCGAACCCAACTGCCTTGAGCATTCCTTAAAGGTGGTACTCGAGCTACAGGTCGTTTAAATCTTCTTGTTGCTTTTCATAACGAGTAGTCTTTATCCATTTCGGGACCTAGCCCGCTTAAGTAGTTATCGAGGAAATTCTGTTTGAAATTTTTGATTAGTCTATTGACTTTGTTACTTATTCGATTAAAAGTTGTCTTGTCAGCGGGATTTCTGGTGAGATACCATATTCTCCTCGCCCTTTTTCTTGCCTTGATTTGTTCCCTGATTTCAGCCGGGTATTTATCAGGAGTAGCTAGTCTGGCAGCCATTCGAGTGTATTCAATAAAATTGTTTGTTTGTTGTTCCAATTCTTCATTGCTTTTGATACTAACTTTTAATTCAACCAACTCTTCCAATTTTTCTCTGAAGATGTCCCAATCCTTGAATCTATTAGTAAGGTTTTGCTTTTTCTGTTTCTTTATTACTGTAGCGCTTACTGACAGCAGTACAGGAATGTGGTCAGATGTTAGGTCGTTAATTCCTTCGACTCTAGTGTAACTTAGAGGAATACCTTTTATGATGAAGAAATCCAGTAGATCTGGTATTTTTCCTGCATCCGTTGGCCAATACGTTGGCCCCCCTGGGGACAGATATTCGCATTTGTTTTCATGAATGGCATTGAACAAGGTGTTACCTTTCCCAGGAGAAATAAGCCTGGAACACCAAGCTGTATGTTTTATATTGTAGTCCCCTCCAATAATAAATCTTGTACCGAGCTTATTGAAGACGTTATTAAATTGTCGCTGCTGCAATATTTAGATCTGCGCCATTATATTGGACTGAGATAACAGTTGCTTGCAAATAGTTTTCACGAATATCCTCTTGTCGATTGTGTTTGATATTATTTTTGATTAGTACAGCTGAACCACCTCTAGCTCTTTCACTAGGATGGGTTGTCCAGTAGGAATTAAAACCCCTTATTCTGATAAAGCTTTTGTTGGAGAAGTGCGTCTCTGAAATCAGCGCAATATCAATGTTGTTTGTATGGAGAAATATTTCCAGTTCGTGGGCTCGTTGGTTGAGCCCATTAGCGCACATGTAGCTCCAAGCTACAATGCGTAGGAACGAGTTAACCATTTGTGAGTATGCTGACTTTTGTCAGCTGTGGATGGTGTGATTGTTGTTTGTGGTTTAGCAGCTTTGGTTTGTAATCACTGCACTGCGCTTGTTCTGTTGACTTTTAATTTTGTTCTGATATACACGGCATCCTTTATAATTTGCGGCATCCTTTATAATTTTGGTGGCGATTTTCCGCGCATTTAACGCATTTGGTTTGACGATAGCAAAAGCTCTTGGTATGTCCAAGTTGTTGACAATTCGTACATTGTCGAATTCCCCTTGTCTTGTTAGCTGGCTCAATTTTAACTATACAGTACGCAACTTTCTTGATATTGTATACTTCTTTATTGTTGTCTTTTTGTTTTAAGTCGATGTAAAACAATGGAAAGTGTTTCCTGACTTTTACACCATCAATTGTGACCATTTTGTATATGTTGGTAATACCTGCAACTTCATGTCCCATTTTTTCTAAGTCTGCTTTAATTTCATCGTGACTAATAGAAGAAGGTAAGCCTCTGATAACCACTCTATAGGCCTTTTCACTCTTCAGCTGGTAGGTGTGATATTGAATATTTTCTAGTTGGTTGCTAGATTCATTTTTTAATTCTTCCAGTAATTTTTTGACATTTCTGTAATAATTTTCATTTTGAAAGGTAATTCTAATGTCACTATTTGAGAGCGTATAATGAAAGTTAACAACAGTATCAACGCACATGGCGAACGTGATCAGCATGTTACACATAATATGAAACGTATCTAACACTTTTTGTATATAAGATAACATGTTGCTAAATTAACAGATATTCAGCTGTTAGTTGTAATACGAAACTAGAAACATGTTATCTTGCTAATATTTTGTCATCAGTAACTTTCATGGGAAAATATTTGAATTTTAAACCATTTTTATATTTCAAGAAAATGCTCTAGTTGATAAGTAAAAATTAAATGTAAAATCAGTTGTAAATTAGTCGTAGAAGAATAAAGACTAAAATAAAATATATTTTTTTACTTTGCTGCGCACGAACTCACTTAACTGGCGCCGAAACTAAAATTGTTCTTTAATTTGTGTAATCGTGTAATAAAGTGAAAAGTGATAAAACCGTACCGCGAGTAGGTGATTGACGAGCATAAAAGTGAATCACTAAAATGGATAACTATACGGTTTATGCAATTATTACGCGAAGTGTAAAAAACGACAACTATACAAGTGTACCAATCGGCCGTGCACGATAAAGATCCTCAAAGAAACGCTAATCTTTAAGCAAACTAATAAAACCAAGGATCCTCATTATAGTGATGTAAGAAAATTTAATTTAATAAAAAATATAAAATTTAACGCAACGGAATATAATAAACTCACCTACGCCAATGTAAACCACCAGTTTTCACTCATCGTTAACAAAATAAAAATGGAAGACTCCAGATGAAGATCCAAAAGCCGCAAATTCTTCCAGAAGCATACGCATCTTGCTTAGAAACGCAAAATCTAAACTTCAGAAACATACCAATTCATTCGAGAAATTTTAACAATTCGGTAACTGCACCCATAAACAAAATTCTTCCAAAACTTCGATACAATTCACAAAGAAGCTCTAACCCGATGCCCGTATAATATTCAACATCAAAACAATCCGAACATGGCTTACAACATTCAACATCAAAACAATTCAGTTCCGGCTAGACAGATCAATTTGAAACCACCAGTACCGATGAGTATTGATCCATCGGTACAGACAAAACAAGTAAACTACATCAATCGCCCAAATCATCAAAATAACCAGGCGTTCAAACGGGAAATCTCAAACCACAATGAACTACGGAAATTGCAGAGAGTACATCACTTGGAAACTCAACAGGAAGAGGAGGACGACTACAACGAACTCGTGGAAGACTACATGGAAAACGAAATAATTGATGAAGATCAAATAGAAGAAAATCCGGAATTAAATTTTATGATGGATGCCTCTCTAGCATACCATACACAAAATATAAACGAAAAAACGGCAACATCCTTAAATTTATAATTGACACCGGGGCTAACAACAATTTTGTAAAACTTGGAGTTACGGCCAAAACCGCCATACCGACCAACTTTAAATTTAAAATCAGATCAGCAGCTGTAGATATTGAGATTAACAAAAAAGTTCGAGGAGAATTTTTCAAAAGTATATGAATAATTGGTGACGATACGCTGAAGGAATTAGGAGCAATTATTGATCGCAGAAGTAACATTCTAGCTATATGGCCAAACATCAAAATCCAACTCCATGAAAAGAAAAACTTCGTGACAACCATCTACTACCAGTAACCAGACAAAAACTCTATGAAGTTATATCAACATTTCAAGCACTGTTCGGATCTGTAAACAATACGGAAACAATCACCACTGAAATAAGAGCCGAAATAAAAACAACGACGGAGGAACCAAGATACATGAAGTCCTACCCGTATCCATACCATATGAGACAAGAAGTGGAAAACCAAATCGGCCAACTTCTAGCGGATGGAATAATAAGACCTTCCAAAAGCCCGTATAACTCAACGATTTGGATTGTTGAAAAGAAAATGGACGCTTCACAAACGAAAAAGTATAGAATGGTAATAGATTTCAAAAGACTAAACGCAGTAACAACCTCGGACGCATATCCAATTCCTGATATAAGTAACACAATCACAAACCTCGGAGGTTCAAAATATTTTACCACCATTGATCTAACTTCAGGATTTCATCAAATAAAGGTGAAAGAAACCGACATACCCAAAACATCGTTTTCAACGATGAATGGGAAGTACGAGTTCTTAAGACTCCCATTCGGCCTAAAAAACGCTCCAGCCACATTCCAGAGGACGATAGACGACGTTTTAAAAGCACTTATCGGCGATATATGCTATGTATATATCGACGATATCATAATGAGGGAGAACTGAAGGAGAATATTTATCGAATATCAGAAGAGTATTTGCGAAATTGGAAAAGGCCAGTTTACGGGTTAACCTGGATAAAACGGAATTCTGGAAAACTCAAACGGAATTTCTCAAGGGTACCAAGCCGGACCCCACAAAAAAAAATTGCCATTCGGGACATCAAGAACCCGTAAACTTGAAAGGATTTAAAATCGTTCCTCGGGTTAGCAACTTATTATAGACGTTTTATTCGTGACTTCGCGAAACTAGCGAAACCACTAACTAACCTAACTAGAGGGGAAAACGCACAAACCAGTGCAAACCAGTCCAAGAAGATCAAAATACACATGAACGAGAAAGAAATCGATGCATTTCGTAATGTGTCGAAAGAGCTACTACCATCATCAGAGATACATATTTTTCCCGACTTGAAAAAAACGCTTATTCTAGCCACCGATGCCTCGTCCTTTGCAATTGGTGCGGTGACCTATATTTCCAGATCATTAAATACAACTGAAGACAATTATGCGGCCAATGAAAAGGAAATGCTGGCATCATCTGGGCATTGGATAACCTTCGAAATTATTTATATGGGGCAAAAAAAATCAAAATTCTAACGGATCACCAACCTTTAACATTCACATTGGACAACAGAAATAATAATGCTAAACTGAAGAGGCGGAAAGCTCGGTTAGAAGAGCATAATTACGAGCTTATCTATATAAACCTGGTTGCACTAATAAGGTCGCTGATGCCTTATCAAGGTTAGAATTGGAAGCTAATACATTATCAACCGGAACAGTGCATAGCGCGGAGGAAGATACCACAGAAATAATCCAATTCTGCGATGCACCAATTAATGCATTCAAGAACCAGCTCATAATTAAGAATGGCAAAAAACATCTACGCATACGAAGAACCCCACCCAGGTTATAGCAGACACCACATCAGTCTGCCGGAAATAAATAAAGGGAGCACATTCAAAATACTACGGGAAAGGTTAAATCCAACCATAATTAATGGAATAAAAATTCCCGGGGAATACATCCAGGTCCTACAAGAGGTTTATAAAGAATGCTGGTCCACATGCAAATTACGGCTCACTCAAAGGACAGTTGACGACATTGGTAACGAAGAGAACAAATTCGCAATCACAAAAGAGGAACACAGATGAGCACATCGAAACCAACTCGAGAATAAGAAACAAATTTTGGAACGTTATTACTTGCCTCACATGTCAAGTTTGATCAAGAAGTACACACAAAGTTGTTATATTTGTAATATCAAAAAGAACGCAGACACCCAAGTCATGTCCAACTTCAGAAAACGCCGATTCCAAACTACCCAGCGGAAATATTTCACGTAGATATCATGGAATTTAAAAATGAAAAATTTCTATCGTGCGTTGACATGTTCTCGAAATTCGCAAAATTTTTCCGTATTAAAAGTAAATCAATCCTGCATATACGAGACAAAATTATCAAAGCGTTACATTACTTCACGGTGCCAAGACTAATCGTAATGGACAACGAGCAAAGCCTAGTAAGTCCAATCATCATAGACTACCTAAAAACCTTGGGAGTCGCAGTCTTTTTAACACTTCACAACGAAGTGAGGTAAATGTTACTATCGAAAGAGCCCATTCAACAGTGTTGAAATCGTAAGATGCTTACAGGACGAATACAAAGATTTAACGCTGAAAGAGTTGATCAACATAGCAGTAGATCGCTACAATAATTCCATACACTCGGTCACCCAGCAAAAACCTAGCGACGTATTTTTGGGCAGAATACAACGAATCAACTACCAAAATCTAGCAGACTTCAAAAACAAAATCAACGATGATCTGATAGAAAGACTGAAAAAATCACAGGAAACAAAAATAACAAGGGAAAATTCAAATAGAAGCGAGCCTAAAGCATTCGAATTCGGTGATGCAATCTACACCGCCATTAAGCAAATTAAATCAAAAGATAAACCAAGGTTTCGAAAGGAAACCGTGGCTAAAGACAATAATGTCACAGTTACAACTACATCCGGAAGACGGATTCACAAACCTCAAATCAAAAACCTAATACAATAATCTTTATATTCCAGCACTTGGCTTTTGGGTCAATCAATGTCAACGAGCATCTACGAATACAAGAGTCCATTAGTAACATTGAAACAAGGAAATGGAAAAATCATCAGTGGAAGTTTCAAGCTGATTCATGTCATCAATCTGGAAAGCTACGAAGACCTAATTTATCGCATCACAACAACGGTCGATAGAACTCACCAAGACGACAAACTTCGACCTCAATTGGATCATCAATTAAACCAAATAAGGCAATTAATTTCGGAACTTAAAGGACAAAACACTAGAACGAAACGATGAATCAACTGGATCGGGAGCACATGGAAATGGATCGCAGGATCACCAGACGCCACAGATTGAGGTCAGGTTGTCAAAAGCCAAAACCAAATGATCAACAATAATAATCAACAATACAAGATCAACAAAGCCTTAATAAACACTGCAGACAAATGCTCGACGATTCAGATGAGAAGCTACAACAAATTTTATTCAATCGACTCCTCATTGTCAAAGAGGAAATAAAAGAAATAGTGAGAGCGGCACAATTGGCAAAGGCAAAAATCATCAATACTAATTTATTGGACAAAATGGGAATTAATCGTCTAGTAACGGAAGTAGAAACATTTGGTGTAGCAAGTTGGTGTAGATTTATGTTCAACGGATCGAGGATGCCTTGGTGAAATTCTGAGATGGTGCTGATTATAGTGGTTTGAAAATTTCGGTGAAGGCGTTCGTAGGTAATCGTACGTCTCAGATTCTGGAGGTGACGAAAAGTGATAATTGGCGGCATATGCCTACCAAGGCCTGGTGGTGTTCGCCAAGTTGGTTATATTGTCATTCGAAAACTTGGCCAAAACAACAAAATAGCTACTATACTAGCGAAGAGGAACGATCAATCAAACATATTTGTAAACAAAACCAAGCCGAATACATGCAAACCAAGTTGCTGGTAGTTCAACGGTACGAAGTTTAAAACTTAGTACTTAAGGCCCACTAAATTTGCTACATCCATTTGTTTACGACGAAGGGTTAATGAGAGAAGGAGGCCGAATCCAACATTCGAAGGTAGAATTCGACACAAAACACCCAATCGTAGTAGCACCATCAATACTGGCCAAACTGGTGATAAAGGTCTATCATGACCGATATCACCAAGCGGGGTTTCAGCTTTTGTCATCGATGTGAAGACAATAATTTTGGTTAATCAAAGGAACACAACAAATTCGACAAGCGATTAGACAGTGTCGGCCGTGCTTCAGAGCAAAACCAGTTCCAATGTCGCAAGAAATGAGAAAGCAAGTGGGTACTGATTTTGCGGGTCAATCCAAATACTCCATAAGAGAGGTAGAGGTAGGAAACCATTTAAAGCCTACGTGTGCTTGTTCGTGTGCACATCGACGAAAGCAGTACATATAGAGCTACTACAGATTGGAATAATCAATCCAAGAAGATTTGAATGAATTTATCAATCAAATTTTAATATCACTGAGATAACGGAATATAGCGCATTAAGACTTAAGCTCGTCTCAAGTTTAATTAGTTGTTTATTGAAAACACCAGACTATAATAAAGTATATGGTGTCACATCAGACTGAGTTAATAATTGCGAAACTGATAAAAATACAGAAACGTTTAAGCTTCATATGTAAAATACCCTATTTTGCAGTCTTGAACAATGTCCAAAATACACAATGTTTTGCTGAAATTCAGTACATATTCGTCCATGTAAAATTTACTATAATGCAAAACTGTAATATATTCTATTCTATATAAAGACAAAGGATTAAGAATTTTTTATTTGCTTAGTTAAACCAAGCATGCCCCATCTGGTGTGATGTGTGGCCGATAAGTTTGGAAATATACATAAATTGGAACGTGGTGGATTTAGAATCAAATGACTTTGGACGTTCCAATTTTTTTGCGAACGTTCCTAAATCAATATATACATAAAGACCACAACATATATTTTCAAAGTATTAAATTTATCTCAAAGAATCTTATAATATTTGGATTATTATGTATACGTCCATTCCCATCAACTTCAATCTATGAATACACCGAAATGTGAGGGGGTAACGAACGTTTCTAAATGGGTGGTGGTTTTATTGTATTATCTGAGCTATAAGGAGTCAGTCTTATTGATTTAAAAAGGATGGTTAATAATAAAAATTTAGACCAACAAAAAAAGGTTTTATTTTACAAATTTAGCAGCAAAAAAAAACTAAATTCCGCTCCCTTATCTGGGCAAAAGGTATACAATAAGGATAATTGATTTTCCTACTTATTTTTATTTTGTATAACATTTTGTGTTTTGCCGTTAAATATTAAAAGCAAATTTTACCCTAAAACAATTGAAATTATCATTGGTGAAAATGCGGACAGGTATAGCAAGGAAGCAAGAAAATCGCTCAAAGGATTTTGTTATGTATACACAATTTGTATTCAAATACTAATCATTCAGATTCAATTGATTTGAAAATCTCAAAAAAAAATTTAGAATTATCTTAAGGTTGGTTAAAAATATTGATTATTTGCAGTCTTTGCCTCAGAACTTTTATAGGATCTTGTCTCAATTAATATAACCAAGAGCGCTGTTGGCAATGATAATTAGCAACAATAGTATTTAGGCAACTAGTCGAGGACGAAGTGAGAGACATTAACGGCAGAACCGCAATGGTTGATTTCCAAGATTGCTGACTATTGTAATGGATGTCTTATACGATCAATAAATGTCGTTTCAACCACCAGTACCTGCTGATTAAATTTTGCAATCTTAAAATATTTTAAATTCCAATCGTCACTTCCAACAAAGCCCACGTTACTCGCTTTAAATCAATTCTACAAAAAGATTGCACAGGTCATGGAAATCTATGAAAACTCCAGTGTTACCGAAAGATATCGCAACATAAAAGAGTTAGCCATACACTTTAAATCGCATAGCAGTACTATTTGCAACGAATCTGAGAGTTAATAATTTACTCCAACAACGTCCTTCAAGTGTGACAAAATTATTTTGGTGCATTTTTAAATCGACCAGAACCACCATCTCTTGGCGAACAATTACCTGCCTTGCAACAGTCCAAAATCAATACTGAAATAATCTCAGCCCACCATGAAGTAAGTAATGCGACATCAAAAATAAAAACCAACTAGGCTCATGATGAAAAAGGAATTTCATTCAAAATGCTAAAAACAGCGGCGACCAATTGTTCTACCGGCTGTACTTGTATTAACAATTGTCTGCTGAGCAGATCTCAGAAGAATTTAACATACTGCTCTGCTTTACCCACCACATAAAAAAATCACTTTGCAGGGTATTCTGACCCATCTAAGTGTTCCGTTAAAGCTGATATCTATTGTAGACAAACTCGGTAGCTCTTGAAGTAACTTTTCTCTTATCCCTAGAATAAGTCCTCCATTAGTTCAACGTTGCCCAGCGCAACTGCCTGTCTTTTAGATTAAGTGAGCTATTAGTATATGCTGAAGACATATAAAGGGTTATCCAATTCAAGCTTGATAAAGTAAACTTAAAAAAAACACACAAAATATTCGGAATGTATTGTAATTTTTATTTCATTTTACAGATTGATCCTTGCCATTTTTAGTTAAACAAGATATCATTCAAATGTCCTCCACGGGATTTCTTACAGGCCTTGATTCTTTTGCGGTAATTTTCAATGACTTTTCGGCACATTTCGGGCGGTATCTCGGCCATTACCTTACGAATATTAGTTTTCAATTCGTCAAGAGTTTGAGGATTGTTTGCGTAAACACGATCTTTCGCGTAGCCCCACAAAAAGAAATCCAAAGGCGTTAAATCACAGGATCTTGGAGGCCAATTGACATCAGCCAATCGCGAAATCAAACGTCCAGGAAATAATTCCTCCTACCATTAAAGCCAAACAGCTAAAAAAATGTGCCACCAAACTAAACATATGGTTACCGGTAGAAAGTAAGTCAACGGAGATTTTTTTTGGGGAGATACGCGGTATAACTAAGTGAAAAAGGTTAAATATTTGGTTAACTCAGCCAGATTAAGCTCGTCCAAAATCTTCAAACTGAAAGAGTTTAGAGAAGAGATGAAGTCTCTATAGGACTAATTAGACGGGAGTGTGAAACTAAAATTAAGAATTTGAAGGCTCACCTTAAAATACATAATTCTTAAGCTAATAGAGATAGTCAGCTTAATAAAACAATTAAAATAGAACCAGATGGCTAAAACTCTGGGTTAGAGTGCAACTTAGAGATGGGCAATTGTAAAAGTCAAGGCCTGAGAATACATTATGTAGCATACAAGAACGACTGTCTGAATCTTCGTTTGATCCTATACCAGAGGTAAAACATTGAATGAAGAACTGGCATTGGCTTTCGAAAATGGGACTACCAGAACAAGTAAACCACTGAAGTTATAACCACTGATTCAGTAAAGTTGCACAAGTTGGATTCGGAGAATAACCCGCAAACAAATGCGCTCAAATAAAAGTGGATATGGCGGAACAAGGTGAGCTTCTCGAGTTAATGAACATAAAACAAAAGAGTTCCTCGTCTCGATGTTTCTAATTCGGCTATTACATGGACGATTGCAAGCAGCCAACTACACAGTACCCGTGGTTGAGCGAGAAGAGGAGAGAAAACATTTATCTTATGTAGTGGGCATGATCCAGAAAACTAAGTTACACCACTTTTGAGGAGAGTAACCTGGTGGGGGGAGAGAACATTTCTCAAGAACACAGCACCAAAGCACACCATGTATAAAATGGATATAGGAGCTACAAAATCGGTTATCATTCTTGATATGGAAGATCCAGAACAGAATGATGCAACTGTTATACTTACAAACAGCAACACGTGAAGTAAATCTATAGATAACCAGGTCTAAATGACGCAATGTGGAGGTACCCCATACCACGGGTCCAGTGCAGCATTTAACTCAGTATCCGTTTGGGTTTCAGTTAACTTTAATCACAATATTATCGAAGATATGATTGAGATACTACTGAGACAATTGTGGAGCCTGCGCAAATGTCAAAAATTACGGGTTGCTGTATACGGGAACAATGGCAAAATTCCAGAAGACAACACTAGTATGTGTTTTGAGCGTGGGCTCGTCAACAAATGTAATCAGTAACGGAATGATCATTTGTAAATTTGATGGGGTCAACTATATTGCAAAGTGTCAGTCGAAACAATGTCGTCGATTCCCAAATCATAAACGGAAGAAGACCATTCGCTTTCTGAACAGTCATCTTCCAGTAGAACAGTTATATATCGCAGTGGAAGCACTAGATGGACCAGCGGATGTACTTGGTCTTAATGCTGACGAATTTTTAAAAATTAATTCTGTGCAATATAGAATCGACACAGAAAACGTCACTCTAATCCAGTAAGTACCAAGATAACTCTGTGTTGACTATCGCAAATTAAACGAAGTGACAATTGGAAGAAGAAATCGTGATAATAGAGAGAAAACGACGTTTTCTGCAAGAAACGTTCTTTAAGAATCTGTGATAGTGCGGTTTGGATTAGGCAATGCCCCAGCTATACATTTGCGAGATTAATGGAGTTCTCTGGATTATTTGGACGAAATCTTTGTACTGGGCGGCATATTTGATGAGCACGGTAATAATATTAAGCAAGTATACTACATGTTTTTGAGGCGGCAGGATAGAAGTAAGTGCAACGAATGCTGCCCGTTTATGAAAGAATTTAACTGTTTGAGGTATATTGTTTGAAGCAACCGTGTGGGGCAATTTTTGACAAACTTTGCACATGTTTGCACAAATTAGAGAAGATATTATGAAGCTTTCCTGTTTTGGCATATCTGCTGGCCAGAGGGATATTCATAGTGGGTGCGGATGTTAGCAACACGAGAGGGTGCTGCTGTGTTATCGCAGAAGAAAGAGGGTTAAGAGTGAGCTGACTGAACAGTTGGCTGTGAATCATTTCACAGCAAGAGTTTTTTCTTCGAACAACCATGCGGCTCTCAAATGGTTGATGCAGTTAATGGAATCTGATGGGCAAGTAGCTAGGTGAATCAAATGTCATTTGTAGACTACCAAGCAGTAACTGGGCCTTGCCACTCCATTTAGAGAATAGCATCCATGCTGTGATTACCATCAACTTACTTGAATCACCATACCAGACAGATACCTTATACAACAACTGATTAGCAGAGAGTATTTCGAGATATAATCTCATATTTACGTATATTGATCACATTTCGATCTCGTCAACATCATTTGAGGAACACTAACCTATAGTGTACTACAAATTGTGTTTCAACCACTTCCACAAAATCAACTTACTATAAACGTCGCAAAGTGTAATTTCGGTAAAACAGAGTAAACATTTCTGGGTCACCTTGTCACAGCAATCGTTCCGTTGCCAAATAAGTTCAATTAATCCGAAATTTTGATCAACTTTTGGTAAAGATTATTTAGTTAACAGTACCATCCTAGCACATTGTCGGGCTAGCAAACAGTTTTGCGTGAAATCGATTTTGATATTATTGCAAAGTCGCAAAGTATCGGTGCATCAGCGGGATCTCACTCAATTTAATCATAATTCTGTGTTCAGCGTCCAAAATCTATTGCGATACTTCAAATAATCGCAAGCAACCACACATCATTGCAAAACATTGACGTCAGATTTTTCGAAAATTATATAATTTGACTCATTAGGGATATTAAAAATTTTGTCAGACATGTAAGCAATTTAAACAAACAAAAATTCATCGGCACAATAAAACGCAGATTTCTTCTTGACACTTGAAGTGCCAAACGAGCATTTTCAATACATAAATATTGATTTAATTGGACCATTGCATTGCCTCTACATATCAAAGAATAATCGCTATTGTTTAGCAGTAATTGATAGATTCACTCGATGGCCTGTTGCGTTGTCTATTTGATATCAGTGTGAATAGAAAACATTGGGGTACTAGAAAAATTACAAGAAATCTCGGCAGGCAGTTTGAGATTCAGATATTTAAGGAATTAAACCAAACAATAGGTTAGGTTTCAGTGGTTGCTTACTGCGCACTTAGGCCAATTTTTAGGCCCATTGTGATACCACTCATTCACTCCACATCATTAACCCACCTACTTCACCTACTCACACAACTACAGTATACCACCTGCACATTGCAAGCTCCATGTCAACCTGTACATTGACTTGGAAGGTGGGTCGGCGCGTGACACGGAATTCTGCACTCCATCAGAGGGTCTTAGTTGTATTTATTAGCATCACCGATCGTAATCGATGATGAAAATTCGATTTGCATCTAGCCTCTGAAGGGATTCGAACCCAGCACCTCCCGGTCCAAGTGCCGAAGCTTTAACCACTGCACCACTTGTCCGGTAAACCAAACATTAGGAATTAAATATTTAAGAACTATACCATTTCATCTTAAGGTTAATGGAATAATAGAGAGATGGCACAGAACGTTTAAGACTCTAATAAAATTATAGAGCAACGATTGGGTGAAACTTTTGTCAAAAATTTAATTGGGATTAAGAGTGTTATTCAAATTAGAAATGGTGCATCGCCTGCTGTCACACCTCATCATAATGCAGAGTTGAGAGATTGTGCACATATGTTCAACAGAGTCGACAGCGTACGACTCCCATTGTATACGCCATATAATGGACCATTTAAAGTAATTAACCAAAATAATACACATTTCGTCGCAAATATCAACGGCAATATTTCAAATATATCCATTTACAGGCTAAAGGCTAAGTAGATTATTTTCCATCAATGTATCTAACGGATTGTTCGAAGCAGTAACGGACAAATCTAGCCAATGCCAATCTGCTGAAGCTTACTAGAACAGGCATAAAGATAATTTTAACTGCACGTTTTTTCAAGAGGCGGAGTGGTGTGGCGACAGCAGCCTAAGTACACGACTGCTTGTGTGCAACAAATTTTATCAACCGCCCATAGAGGTAAAGAAGACTAGCTCACTGGGAAATTATTTACATCGACATCGTCGATCTTAGTTAATTTTGAATAATTTTTAACTTTAAGAACGATCTTTCTCCGGACGCAATGGGCACTGGTTGGTAATGTTAATAAAATACGTAAAACTACGCACAAATTTGGGACCGTAGACTGCATATTGTTTTACGATATAAAAGCACATTTTCAGGTTCCATTTTACTTATAGACTCAAAGAGTACCTGTACAATTTTAATTTCGTTATTTCGTTTATTTATGTCAAATTTACTTCTTTGTTCGTCCGAAAGTTTCAAATATAAATCTCTATAGTTTTGCAGTAACGACTCATCTGATTGTTTTCCAATATCGTAAATGAATCCAAACATATGATTATATCCCAGAAGTGCTTCGAATACAAAATACATTCTGAATGCAAAAATAAAAATTAATTTTAAAATGCGTTGTTGGATCCAAGATTGGTTTATCCGTGCATTCACAATTGAAATTTCGAGTTTCTCCTCTTATTGTTTGCTCACCATTCCAGAAAAGTAGGTTCCACGTCCAATTCATAAGCTAGGCCATCTGCAACACCAAAAATTTCTTCAAAATCGTTATCGCTTTTATATTTTGTCAACAAATTGGTTAAGTTTTTTACCGAAGATGCTTTCATATGAGTGGCTGGATTTTGCAATAACTTGCTAACTACATCAATTTGTATAGTAAAAATTTATGCGAAATCACTATGCAACATAGAAATTGATCATTGCGTGTTATTAATGATAAACAGTGTATCACATAACGTGGTTTACTTCTTCCTTATTATTTGAAATTTGAGTAAGAGAGTCATAAATTTGCATAATATGATACCTTAAAGTTGTTATGGCATCAATTCGACTAGACCAACCTGTTTCACTTAAAGGTTATAAATTTGAATTTGACACATTTTGTTTATAACAGATCTTTGGTTGAACTATAAAAAATACGTATATTTCTTGAACTAAGTAAACAAAATTTGCTACCTCGTGTGATATAGTTGCGAAGTTATTAACCAACCAGGTTCAAACTATGTGCAGAACAAAGTAAAAATAAAGCTCTTGGATTTAAATTTAACATTTTATTTTGAAAATCATTGTGCTTTAGTCGCATGTTCGCACCGTTATCTACCCCTGGCCACGCATGTTCGAAACATTTAAATTTAGGCCTGAGAATTTTTTCTAAATATTGACTTAAGCCTTCGCTGAACCCAATAAAATGCTCCTGAATTTCTACTTTTTTTGTATCTAGTAAAACAGAGCGAATTACAATACTAAGTTGTTGTAGAAAAATCTTGTTTTTGAACCAATAATGTTAATTATTTCATTTTGAGAAAATTACTATTGTTATGTGTGTATAATTTATTCGATGAACGTGTTAATCCAGGCATTGTATGCCTAGATAAGTACTGTATAATACATATTATGCGCTCTATTACATTATGCCAGTACTTCCGTTCAGCGCAATACATGATCCCCTTTCACACTTCTATCTGATTTGTTCTAATAAATTCATACACATTTTTATATACGTTCATTCCCATTCGTAATAATTCAGTCAAACTATTTGCACTCAATAGAACATCGAACATTTGTCCGCTCCGGTTGTAGATGCAGAACATTTCAGAATCAAATTTTCGATGTCCTCCACAACCAAACAGCTTTCACATAATTCACACACAACCAAATTGCGTTTCTTCAAACATTCTTTCCAATTTTCATGATTCAATCTCACTCGTTCCATAGTTCGTAACATTCTAGTATCTCCTTTGGGCACCTTAAAGAACGGTTGCCTCAAAGGAGACCTAACCAAATCAAAGTACTTCTTACCTTTCACCTGACATTTTTCAACAAACTCTCTCTCCCATTTTCTCCACAGATTCACCTGAAACATGCGAAGTACGTCTCTGGTGTCCATGAATTCATATTCATTTACATCCTCAATCAAACAACCCCGTTTCGCAAGCATATTGGCTCTATCATTACCTTCCCCCACCCTTACTAATTAATTCCAACCCACTTCGGGAGTCAGAGAACAACACTATTCTTCTTCTTCCTTGTGTCATTGCCAGCTTGATCCCTTCCATAATCCCTATCAATTCTGCATTCATTATACAGATACTGTCATGCAGTCTTATCATTTTCTCTTTCCGCGATCATTATTTACACTTGCATCTGGATATACATCCACATGTGCAACATAATTCATTCGCATTTTGCAAAATTCACTCTTAACCGATAACTCATTCATCATTGCTTTTGTTGTGTTACCAAATTTCAACCGCACTATTAAATTGCTCGGAGGGACTTTCGGATTTGCCGGACGAATCTTGGAGAATATGTTAATATTTTCCAAGATTACCAGTGATTTTGTTGTCTTTTTGAAAACCATCCTTCTTTGCAATCTCTCTTTCATTTCATTCACCAATTTATTGTCCTTCCCTCTTATAATTAAGTGGCGAATCACCCAATCCAGACCACAGAGTGTGTATTGGTGTCGAATTGATCGCTCCCAATACCACTCTAGCACACGCATTTTCCACAAGCACCACCTTTTTAAACCCAACCTTGGACCCGTCACCATATATACTCATTCCATACGCAATTTTAGTTGACACTAGCACCTTTCGTTACATATCAGTCCCCGGATGAGCTCCCCATTTTGGTTTGCTCACCCTTTTAATCACGTGCAATCTACTCTACAATTATCGGCCAATTTTTCTATATGCACTTTGAAACACATTCTTCTGTCAATCAAATACCTAGTCAATTTCACACACTAAATTCTCTCATTATATATTCGCACATCGACCATCCGATTCGTTCTAAAAGCCATACTACAACTTTACTAGAATTTACCCTCAAATTCAATTCACTCAAACTTTCGGTTACCTGATTCACACATTCTTGAGCCCAACTCAAGGCCTCCTCGATGGTACTCCCCTTGCTCATCAGGACAAAGTCATCTGCAAATTGCAAAATGACTTTGCTCGAGGAGTTACACCTATGTATGGAGCTCGTGTACAGGTTGAAGAGAGTCGGAGAGATTTTACTGCCTTGCGGCAGGCCCATAGTCACCGCTTCTTGTCCCCAACTCATACACCCATTTGCAAATTTACAAAGGAAACCCCAAGTCATAAGGATCTGATAAAGTTTCCCTGGAACCACGTAATCATTTGCCCTTTCTATATTCAAAAATACCGCCACAACATACTTATTTTCCTATTGTATTTCCCACAAAAACTTTTCTACACATTCATTAGCAGAGTGGTTGTGACGAAACCCAAAGGTGGTTTCCGGCAACAAATTTCCCTCATTCACAAATTTATCTATACGACCTTTCATCATACCATTCACAATTTTAACAAATACATTCAACATACATATCCCCCTGTAATTTGTTGCCAGATTCCTATCCCGATCCTTTTTATGAATAGGTACCACCCTGCTTTCATCCCATTTTCCGGTATCTGAATACTCATCCATACTTGATTGAGAATACCAATCATTTTATAACTCACTCTGTTAGTTCCGGGGGTAGTAGATTTGGATATTTCTAAAACACCTCGGAACTCTTCCCATTCAAACTCCTTACACATATCGTTCATAAATTCATTTTCATTATCAGGTAACGAAACTTCATACCTATCGCTCAAATTGCTACGTACGTCAGTAATCATTTGTAAAAAAACTCCATTCTCTCTGTCATTAAACACAGCATTTCTGCCTTGCGCTCTATATCCTCTCACTCTATTACATTTATCCCATACATCCTTATTTGTAGTTCTGGGTGTCATTTTGGACACATAGTCCCGCCAACTTTTCCTTTTCGCTCTACGGATAGCCTTTTTCAATCTTGCATTCCTTTCTTAATTTATTATACATTCATGACATACATATACACTCTCTCAATGCTATCCGTTTCCTTTCATACCAATACTAGATTTCATTGTTCCACCAACCATTCACCTTGTATTCATTCTCTCTGACATTTATAGTGCACATTTCATTCACTCTCTCTATTTCATCCTCAAATTGGTTAACCTCATTTACTTTTTTCATTATGAGAGTCTAATTCATAATGACCTTACGGTCTATGTCAACAATTATACCACCTAAGCATATCCTGATCAAATAATGATCACTATCCAAATACTCATCTGTGACATCCTAAGTGACTTGGCCTTCCAACCCGCTACATATTAAAGTTAAAACTATCGCGCTCACTGTCGACCCCACTCTCACCATTCTAGTCGACCCACCATCATTCAGGACTACGAGATCGGAATCCAGAATGAGGCGGGTCAACCAGTTACCTCTAGCATCAGTTCTTTCACTCCCCGATAATCTCGAATGTGCATTCGTATCACCCGCTAGAATCACGTCACTTTTGCCTTCCACCCATTAAAACAAAATTAGAAAATATCGTTGGCTTCTCTTTCTCTGGCAGACGTAGACAACACTGGAGTTGCATAGATACTAACAAATAACAAGTTTCTGTCCAGATTCCGAGTTTTGGCTGCGATGACTTCAATGTGCTCGAAACGCGGTATGTCACAAAGGACCAGGATGATAATGGCTTGTGCCAATATCGCCACCCCGCCGAAGCCATCAGCCCTCGGTCTGGACAGACAATTGTATCCTTTCACCCAAAACGACTTACCCTCACGCTCCCAAGCTACACACAAAATCATCACATTTACATCGTTATTGGTCAGATAATTCCGCAACATATCGCCATTGGCATATATACCGCGAATATTTATCTGGCCAATTTTCAAGCATTCATTGGATCTCAGCATTCGCTCTACCATTCAAAGAAATGAAGAAGGGAGTGGGCATTTATAAACGCAAATGCGTTCTCTATCCTCCTTCCTGTGTTAATTCTTTTGGAGTTAAATCAGAATGTCTCATTGCTAGCCATGCTTCATTTTTTTTTATTGTCTCCATGTCCGTTGCTGTATTACAAGTTGTTTGTTGATTTGATTGCGGTTGTGCTGTAATCTTTCTTGTTGTTATTGTACTTGCTGTATTTGTTGTTGTAGTTTGTTCGTTTCTAGTAGTTGTTTTAGTTGTTGCGGCTGTTGTTGATTTTGTTGTTGTTGTACTTGATATTTTTGTTGCTGTTGTTGTTGTGGTTGGTTTAATTGTGTCTGTTGTTGCCTTGAAGTTGAAATGGTTTTTGATATGATTGTGGTTTTGTCTGTTCTAGTTGGTTTTCTTTGTTTTGCGGCTTTTGTGGTGTGTTTGGTGGGTTGAAGGAGGTTTTTAGTGTATCTGCATGTGTTGTCGTTAGCTGGTGAGGTGTTTGTATATAATCGAATATATTTCGCTTTGGCTTCGGGAAATGTTAATCTATCTACAGCTTTAATTTTCACTATTTCTACTTCTCGTTTATATACTCGACATTTCTTACTGTTGCTGGTGTGTGCCTCTCCACAATTTATGCGTTTTAGTGTAGTGCACGGCTGCTTGTGTGGTGTTACTTCACTACATTTATAGCACTTAGGATCACTTGTGTATCTCTTTTTGGTGTGACCAAATTTGTGGCATTTGGTGCACTTCAACGGATTTGGAATGTACAATCTAATGCTTAGTTGTATAAAGCCTGCCCTCACATATTCCGGTAATACTAGTGAATTAAAAGTCAGGATAATTGCTGCTGTGTTCGTTAATTTGTCTTCCACCCATTTCTTTATTTTATATACCTCTATAACGCCTTGGTCCTTAAGCCCTTCTTTGATTTCCTCCTCAGTTAAACTTTTTATGTTCCGTCACTTTTATTTTGGCCAATTGCCCCAGAGATATTGTCTTCAGTAATACATCCGTCATTGCCTGATTTTTTGTCAGAACCGTGGTTATCATATCTCGCGCTTTTTGACAAATTTGACAGGCTTTGTCCCTCCTGCTCGTGCTAGATTATTAGATATTTTTCATTAACTCCATTGCAATCCATTATATCTGCACCGCCACTGAATCCTAATCTCTTTGTTCGCATTTCTTCGATTGTTTTCCTTTTGGAGGGTTGGGTATTATTTCCCAACATCCTCAACGGTACGAATCTATTTGGGCTTTCAAACATCGCCCCTTTTAAGGGTCGAATCCCTCCTTTTGCTCACACCTGACTTTACTTAATATCTAAAATCACACCGCGTAAATATAAACAAACACTTGTTGTTGTTGCCACCAAACAATAATTCACTTAAACCACTATACATTTTTTTTAATACTATAAAATTGTTCTTACACCACTATAAAACCTTTTTAACTTAATGAAAACCCAGAACCACATAAATTAACCATTTATCAAATGAAAAATAAATTTTACACCGAGCTGCCAATTTTTGTGTGTACGCTTGCCAATCTATAGCACTGGAATGGTTGCATGGCATTGACGGTAGTATTTGATTTTATAGATTTATTTAAGCAAATCCAAATTTTTACATTTCCATTTTTCATGGTTGGTTAAGATTAACAATAAATCGTGCAAATCTAAAAACCCCGATTGCTTGGGTAGATTTCCTGGTTATCGCCAAAAAATTTGCAGCAAAACCAATAAACAGAATTATTGGAAATAGACAAGCCAATCTCGGAGTACTTCTTCTCCATTTGGCGGTTGCCGAAAATAATAGTTTTTTGAACATTTTTTTCCGTATTCAGATGTCGGAAAATTAAATTTTTTAAAACTTGATTTGGTCCTTTTTCGATTAAAATTCCACCACTGGATGATCATCATCCACCGTATTGTTGTCTTTGGTAATAAATATATTACTTTGTTAATTATTTTGAACTGTTAAATTATCTATATTCTGTACATCATCCTCAAAGTATTGGGAAGTACATAGAAAGCTGGATGGAGCTGAATGAGTTGGTAAAACAGAGCTGCTATTTTTATTTTAAAAATATTTATGAAGCGCAAATAATAGCTAAAGAAGAATTTGTTTTTGGTCGCGTTTTGGAATCGGCCGCCTGTGTGCGGTGCACAAATTGCACACTTGCTAGGCGCGACCTTGGGCGACATTGTATTTTATTAAGTTACAAGATGTAAGGTGGAACTGTAGTTATTTAGACCTTTTAAATCGTTTCAAACCAAATACCTAAATCAAAGCACATAAAGAATTCCGAGGAACTGACGGCCAGGCCCCATTTGAAATATTGAATATATATAAATAAGCATATCACAGCTGGTTACAACCAATAATACAATAATATTGTTATAATGACAACATTTGCAAGCGCGGAGGCACGGTAACAACAATAAACTGTTAATACATCGAAATATACCACTCATGTTCCCTTAGTCTATATCATAATGTAAATTTTTACTCCCCAATGATCAACAGGGAACGAATCTACTTTAAAAATTAAATAAGAAAATAAATAAGTAAATATATTTTACTTGTGTGTTAACCCCTATACATTCAGGAACACCGCCGAAAATGAATCAAGTCATTGCTTTCTACATTGAATCTAGTCCTACAACGCACCGTTACACACAACATTGTAACAATATTAAAGCTCGACAAACAACAACATCAACACCAAAATTGTCTTTCCCAATTGAAATTTGGAGCATCCAAACCCTTTTTGCGTGCGTGTGTGTGTGTGTTTGTATTTTCCGCAACCATATTCCTTATTTATTATTTGTATATTTGTCTTCGTGTTTTCCTTTATTTTTCTATTTTGCTCGGCATACACCACCGCACATAAGAAATGTAAGCAAGAAAATTTACAATCATGAATAACAACTAGGATCCTAACAGCTATGCCAACAATAATGATAATAATAATAACAGAACCAATCAAATTATGTAAATATTTCGTGTTTTTAAATTTTCCGTTTTTTTTTCTGTAGGAAAATTCATGTCAAAATTTTCATCTCTGCACACAAAATACACAGCGACAGTGGCATACGTTCACCCCTAACCATAATATAAAAAATGTACAAACACAGCCGAAATTTTAAAATATTTTTGCAGAATTAGAATTATTCGTATTAAATCTCGAAAAAAGATAGAAATCTACTTTGTGTACAGTTCACAGTTCTTAACCGTAGGTGACATAAACAATTAGATTTGGGATTTCGAGAATAAATTAAAATTCAAAAGAAAGGAGTGGCGTTTTCCATCATAATTTTGGATCAACATTTTAATTTATAAATGTGCACTGTATAATGTATATGCAATATTATTTATGATGACATTTAGATGAATGTTTCAGAACTTGGTTGGAACATATTTTTAAAGGCAAAGTATATTTTCTGGAAACATATCTTATGAATGAAAATACATGAATATGAATGTACCTAGCGCATCCTGTCGAGCGAAATATAAATGAACTTAGATACGACTGTTTCGGATATCAATTAGAATGGCTTGATTTTAGGGAAGCTACTAATTAGCATCCCCTATACCCTAAGGAAATAAAATTTTAAATTTTTAGCCACCCATGGAAGCTGTCACTTCCGCTACACAGATTTTCACCAAATTTTACAAGGATCTTAGTGGTTCCGGTTAATGAGTTCGGCCAAACGCTGCCCGTAATTACGCGGTCAACACCTGCTGATGAGCTTAACGCGCCTGCCTGAAAGCTTCAGCTCTGTGGACAAAAGTACAGAAACTCCAATTGTCAACAAATATAGGAATCCGCATTCAGCTAAAAACAGATACACAGCAATTCGCAGCGAAATTGCTGCTTATTGGCGATGGCACTTTCCCAAATCATATTCACTGAAAATCTGAGCCAGTTAGTGTCGTCCATTGTGCAGCTGATTCAGAAAATATACCCAAACATTGATAAAAACTTCAAAATACATGATTGGCTGGCAATGCGAGAGAGCCATCCTTGCACCCAAAAATGAAAGCGTGAATCAAATTAACGAACAGATACAGAGCCAAGTACTAGGCACTGCAACCACATACAAGTCATTTGATTCTGTAGTGGACACCGATGAAGCCGTTAATCACCCGCTGGAATTTCTGAAAACGCTGGAGCCACCATTATTGATGGAAAGGATCATCAATAATGCTTCTGCCGAATCTGGACCCGCCAAAACTATGCAATGGAACACGGTTCTGTGTCAAAAGTGTTTTGCCAAATTTCATCGAAGCCACGGTATTGACGGGGATTGCAAAAGGGATGGGTGTATTCATACCTCGCATTATTGATTGATTCCAACCGAGCTGCCATTTCCAGTTGTATGTGGCATGCTCAAGAGTTGGGACTTCAAAAAATTGGTATTAGCTCCGGGAGGAAAATCAAAAAATGTGGTTTACAAGCAAGCATTGCGGTAAACCCAACAAATTATTTTTGTATTGATTTTATTCAATTCACTTAATTATTTCTAATTAGTTATACGTTCAGCAGTTCAGTTTTAACCCGGACAAAGCCGGGTACTTCAGCTAGTGCTTTATAATTTTCAACCTATTTGCAAAAATTGAGAAAGCGCCTATAGAAACTGCCATTTCAGGCGGACCGTTTTCGATCAAACCGTTTCAAAGTGTGGCCTTTCCAAAAAAAGAGGAAATAACGATACCTCCTAAATTAAAATTACTCTGCAAGTTAGATAATCTTGATTTGCACGAAAATGTCAAAAGAAGTTTTTCATAATCGTCCGTGATATTAATTTATTTAAGATATTTTTCGGCTTTTCGGACAAAATATTAATTTTAATGGCATTCATACAATGCTTATGTCTTTTTCAGTCATAGAAAAGAAAGAGGCCATTTAATCAAAATATATCTGCCACAACAAGTAGAAAAATTCACACCCTTCCATTTTTAACCTCAGGGTACTTAAACCCTTACAAAAACGAGAACTTCCTTGTGTCTCTTCTTGGCAGCTTCATTTCGTACTGATAAAAAGTTGGTCTACTCATCAGGTTGCATCGACCAAACTGCAGAAATGCAACTCTTGCTTTGTACCTGTAGTACAAATCTTAAATTATTCTGTATCTTGCACTAATCCATTCTATAATTTTCAGATTGGCAAACACGATAAATTTATATAGAAAATATTTAAATTATCATCAATCGGAATGGATAATGTTACTCATGTTTCTTTGTAAACAACTTATCACTATCACTATCACTGGACAGATCTTGGTCACAAAATTTTCACAATCAGACTATTATGATAGCAACCTATATGGTTAAATTTTTTTTGTTGACCACAAAACTAAACCAACAGGGTTAATAAGAGGTTAAGACTACAAATGATGACCTTGAAATCAAATATTACGGTGGGTCCGTTGGCTTTTGGATAACTCACTTATTCCAAATTAAATGACATGCAAGTAACCTGTCTCAATAAGGCTAATAGGCTATAGCTAACCAAAATCCATCCTAACTTTGAAATAAATAGGTTCATGGGGGTTAAGACAAGTGTTATATGACTAGGACTGTCCAAGATTTTCTATTTTTATTGTTGTAAAAATAATTCTAAAATATCAGCTAGATTTTACCAGACTACCAACTGTAATGCATGTTTTATGTTGTTTACCTTAGGAGTCAAGGTTAGGTCTGGTTAGGTTTCAGTGGTTGCTATTGTTCATTTAGGCTAATTTTGGCCCATTGTGATACCACAGGATCCGACATCATTAAACTCCCTTTAAAACCATCTAGTGCTATTCACATAGTGTAATGTATCTCGCACATTACAGCTTTCGTTGTCAAAGAGGCTGTCCACTGCTTATTTGCCCAAGTGATCATGTCTTCTGCCAGCTAGTGCAGGGCATGAGCATGGAAAGTGAACGAACAAGAAGCTCCTCCTCCTTCTGGTCCTTGCAGCTTCTGTAGAATTAATTTTTATCCAGACCCAGCCTTCTCGCATGATCTCCGAAAAGACAGTGTCCTGTAAGTACCCTTACAGTTCTACCTAAGTCACGCTTCTTTGCTTCGCTACTCTGCCAGTCGGACTGCCGAGCTTCCTAGCATTTGCCAAGGCAACCGCTTTCCTATGACTTGCTGCTTTCAGATCAGACATACGCCTTCATACACATTCTCTCCCTGGTTCCAGTTGGAGAAGCGTACCGTACCTTACTAATTCGTCGGTCCCGCAATTTTCCACAATGTTAGAGTGGTCCGGAACCCAGACCACCTGGATATTGAAGTGTTCACTCATCTCGTTAAGGGAAACTGAACCAGTGAAATAATGGCCGCCCGACTGTCCACACAGATAGTGATATCAGTCAACGATATTACACTGCGCTTCAACCAGTTCAACCGCTATAACTTCAGCCTGGCATACGCTGCAGTAATCCGGTAGACGTAAAGATAGACTTACATTTAATACCTCACAGAACACACCAGCTTCCACTCTACCATCGAGCTTAGCGCCATCGGTGAAGAATTTAACTGATCCAGTCTCTACGATGAGACCATTCTTCCAATCCTCCCTAGAGGGGAGTATCACCTTAAAACGCTTGCAAAAGCACAAAAGGGTGTTATATAATCCAAATTCACCAGGTTATTCGTCACAGAATTGACTATTGACTATAACTGGGAGTCGTTTTTAATGTCCTACTAACGAGGCCCTACTGCAGGCTGCCCGTTGCACCTTCGCCATCATGTTCCTGTATGATAATTTCTCCAGAGCTTGCCACCATAAACTCACACCACACAGCAGTACGGGCTTTATAACTGCGTGTAAAGCCAGCGCAACAGCTTCGGTTTCAAGCTCCATTTCCTTCCGATAGCATTTTTACAAGAGTACAAGAGTACTGTGCCACAGTGCCTTCTTCACTCTTTCTACCGTGTTTAGTTTCCAACTGAGCTTACTGTCGAGAAGAATCCCTAAAGGAATCTCGCCTTAACAGTAAGGGCCAGCATACTATCATTGAAACTTTGTCGAACCATTACCGGAATTTTATATCTCCTAGTGAACGACCAGCTCTGTTATGGGTTAATCCCCAATCCAATATACTGGCCCAACTCGCAGTGATTGATAACGCATTCTGCATCACATCTCTGATTGTACCCATAGGTGCATTCTCGAGACAGCTATTGCTACGTCATCGGCATAAGCAACCACACCTATTCCAATAGTAGTCCACTGATTACTGGATTCCAAAGAACGGGAGAGAGAACACCTCCCTGGGGTGTTCTCCAAACAACTCGAATTCTGACGGAGACTTACCCCATCCCCGCTATAACACTTCTACTCGTACTACCCAGCAGGTGATTAATTAGTCTGGTTACTGAGTATTCAATATCGATATCGGGAAAAGCCACCAACGAGAATTCTTGAAAATCCAGTGACTTCTCAATTTCCCGAACCAAGGTATATAATGCTGTGTCCACGGACCTAGCATACTCGTAATGGTACGCATGTTGAGACTGTACCCATTTACTGGGTACAATTCTCGGACGAATATGGGTATTCAGCAACAGAGTTGTTGTGCAAGCTTCTACCCGCTTTCGGTAAGCATATCACTGAAATCTCCCTCCATTTCTTCGGGATGTACCCGAAGATCTCCGAGTTCTTCTGAATTTATGTAGGTATAATCCCCTCCAGACCAACTGACTTCCGTGTATCTTCCGTACATTCAGAATATCCTCTGTACACTACAGTTGGACGCTGCAGTCATCCCTAGACCCGCAGTCATTCAAAGGCTCCACAATCGACGCATTCTCACTTTCCGAGAAGTGCGTTTCCATCAAAAGGTCAAGAGTCTCTTCAGTAGAAACCATCCATTTGCCATCCGATTTTATCAGATAATCTGGAAAAGATGGGTTGGCAGAGAGAATCTTTCTTAAGCGTGAGGTTTCAGAGATCCCTGTCATTCTATCACAGTAGAACCTCCACGAATAGCTTTGCGCCTTCCTAGTTTCCATTTTGTATACCCTAAGGCCTTGATTATAGAAGTCCCAGACTTGACTTTCTCTCGATCTTTTCGCTCTATTGAAAGCAGACCCACAGACTTTTCGCCGCTCCGAAAGTGCCGATAATTTCACTTTCCCTTCAACTTTATTAATGGACAAGCTTCTCTAATAGAGGTAATGCAAGCCATAGTAAGAGCATCCACGACTGAATCCAGATCACTACTCGTGTCGGGGAGTCCTGGGACTTTAGATGGAATACTGCCCTCCCTATAAACGTGTCATACTGGCACCTACCTCCTGAGATTTTTGAACACGCATTGAATTGTAATTCGGAGAATGTGCTTAAACGTTAGGTACCGATGGTCAGAGAACGAATGCTTCTTCGCCACCCTCTATTCCCTGATCATAGGTGAAATAAAATCGGAAACCAGAGTAACATACAGAATCTCCTGTCTACTGCTAATAATAAAGGTGGGTTCCCGACCTATGTTGCTAATAATGAGGTAAGTTCTTAAAAAAATTCTAGAAGTAACTCATCCCTGTCATTGATGTACGAGCTATCCCAGATGGTATGGTGCGCGTTCGCGTCGCACCCTAAGATAACTCCTACCTTCCTCCTTTCCGCGTCACAAACAATTGCCCCCAGTAAATCTGGCGGCACTGGCTTCTCCATATATGCGGCTGCAAGCCAGAATCTCCTCCCCTTCGTCTCTATACAGACCGCAGTGATGTTCCCATTGATAGTGCGGAACTAGAAAAAAATTTATATTATTTTCCACCAGCATACATGATCTGCTCTTTTCCGTCCCACAAGCGTAAAAAAGGGTGTACCCCTTCGCTCGCAGTCCCCTTATCTTTAATTGTTTATGTGCAACGTGTAATATTTTTAAAGCAAACGTCAGATTGGGCTGAAAGTATACGATATTAAATTTGGGACATATTTTACTATACCATGATAGTAAATTTTTGTTTGGGCTGACTCCATAAAAACTGTCACGACAATTATTTTTTGGGCTGATATCATTAAAATGTCATGACACAAACCTTTTTTTGGACTGACGTATAAAATATTATAGAAAATCTAATTTTAGTGTTGCCATAGCATTTTTTTGCGGTGAAGTTTAGGCCAAGTTTACATACATCTGGGTGTACATATACTCAATTTTGTTCGAGTTTAAACAAATGAACATCAAGTAATATCTCGAAGTGATGCTTGCTATTCTAACGGGAAAGGCTAATAAGGGACATCTTATTAATTAAACAACTTAAAATGAAGATTAAGAACTGATCTTATACACTTTAAGAGTTCATAATGATCATAATTTTTGTAATTATTGATGTCCTAAAACTTAGATGCCATCAATGAATATTTTGAGATATTGTTTGTAGGTACTGGGGTATCAAAATTTGAAAATAACAAATTCGGGAATTCGCAGTCGTATTTGTCGATCTTAATAAAAAAAATTGGCCACTACTGACGAAATACCTGCGCAGGGTCGAGTCAAGTGATTCACTAGATAATAATATTTATGATAGTTATGAATTTGGCGAATTCACTTTGAAGGATTGAAATTATCCGATGACTACAATCTAACTATTCAAAAAATTTATGTAGCACTGGGATTGCTTTGGTTGGGTGGGAAGGTTAAAATAAACTTTCGTATGTGAGTGAAAATGATAAGACATTTTTGTCGTTCCTTGTTTCACTATAATACCTCCCAGCTCTTATAGTCTACATAGTCACAATATTCTACATAAACGATTAGATGGATTAAATCTAATCCTTATATGATATTTACATTTAAATCCAATTTATCTATCTACCATGTACGTGTGTGTATGCCTTTATTTTATTTATTTACGTATCATATATCGCGCACAAAATAAAATGATGACGACGCTGATTATTATATTGGCATCAAATAATGTGTGTGTGTGATTAAATTTTTACGTAGGGTACGTGCCAAATTGAATTCAATGAGATTGGCAGAAACATTTCTGTCTGTTTGTACACGAAGCAACATTGTATTGTCAATTGAAAATTTGTTTGGGCTGAATATAAATTTGGATTACCAGTTCCGATTTTTTTATTGTTCAGCAATGCCAAAACATATTGTTGCTAGAAATCAAACAGCAGTAAGTAATGTATAGTAAGTAATACTTATGAGTAATAAGGTTACTAACCTGATAATCTTATTACTATAGATAGCTACTACCTTGTAGCAGTTGATGTTAATTAATTTCTAAATCAATCGTAGTTTGTTTACCTCTACAAAAAATAATCTGGACCCAACTTCATGTATCATGACTTCAGCCGGATTTTTTAATCCCAAAAACATAGTGTGAAGGAGTCTGAAATCAAGATTGAAAAAAAGGATTTTCCTTTTCACCATTTACTTAAAATTCTTTTGAACGATTTTTTTGTAAACTATGTTACCTGTGAAATGTCCTTGCGGCGAATTTGTTGTGATGCGTACCATAACACTGTTTGAGTTTCTTTCAAATGTCTGAAAGACTTTTCACCATCAATCGAGTTCCATTGCACAATCCCCTCTTTGGATCCAGAATGAGCATAGCATCATTAAAATGATACCATAGGCTTCAACGGCACAACATGTGCCGGCCTACCGGATGGTTTCAGATTATTCAAGAATTCAACCGGATAATTTTGTGTATCATTTGAATCTTCAGAAATGATTAAGTTCGAACTGAAGTAAAGTTTGGTCTGGCCTATAATCATTACAAAGATCATCCGGTTCATATCAAACTTTCATTGATTTGTTGGAGCATCAATGACTCGCTTCGACCCTTCGCTCTCGTCCTCAAGTTTCGATATCCTAATATGTGTGGATCTTCTTCGACGTGGTCACATTACCGCAGTTGAGTTGTTTCTCTACCACAAACACCGGCTGGTTGTTGATCGAACACTTTTTGATCATCGTTGCTGTGGTGACCTTGCAACATGGCTGAGCCATTTAACTCGATTGGATTTGACGAATCCGATGTGTGTTGAATGCTCCTGTACACGAAACATGCGTAGCGCAGGTAAGGACCACCACTACCAATAGCAACTTCAAATCGGCTTAGATGAGCATTCAATTCTCGATGGCAATTCAGTTCAAATTCCACATAAAAAGATAGCGACGTAAAAGCTCATCGAATCAGTTTCTGGCAGAGAGATTAGTATAAGTTGACAATCGACGAGCTGTCCAAGTTTCGAGCACGTCAGTACGTGTTTCTCTTGGCACCACAGGGTTTATCGTTGTTCATCACCTCACCTCTCGCAAAAGTCGCTCAATGTCCCGAAATTCGCCTTTGGTAAGCATTGTGAATTCACCAATAAAGATGAGTGAAGCCTTTCGGAGATCTTCAGGTTCTTGAGACTTCAAGCGCATCGATGACACTGATGTATGAAATATTGACACGCACAGTTTAAATCCACTGTAAATTGTTCGGCCACCTTTTAGCAACATTCTATCAATTCTTTCAAACAGAAGCACAGTCTGTCCCCGACCCTGCACAAATGTCAGCAATGTATTAAGGACGTCTTTTTTGGACTACCAGGACCGTCGAGATATAAGCAATGATTTATAATTCTCCCATCATAAAGCGGAATTAGTAAGAAAATGAACGTAAATGCTTGAGCACCAGTTCTATGTCGTAAAGTGGCAAATTTTTGGCATTGTTGTTTTTATGGTTTCTGTTCAAATCGATAGCTCGAAACAGAAGATGTAAGAGACTGTGTATCGGAGTTGTTTTGGCATTTGAAAAAAGATGGCTTCTCTCAACCAGCTATTCCATATTTCGTCAAGAAGTCCTTGCAACATCGTTGAATTTTCGAGAGCTTCAAAGTTATTTGCACCTCGAATATAAAGGAGCATAAGTCTCGAATATAAACGTTCTTCATCTTCCGCGCTTACGGAGTAAATTCTGACAACGACCTTTACTCCTCGTCGCTCGAACCATGATTTAAACATGAGAATTCTTTGTAGTACAATCATTCAGGTTTACATGAAACTAATGCCGTATAAGACACCGCTAAATAAGAGATTACGGATTTCTTTTGTTATTTTATGATCAGCGAAATTTTTTTATTCATTTGTTTCGTAGCTCCCATTCTGTTTTGTTTGTCTGTCTGCAGGTATTTTGAAATCGAACTTTCATCAACTTCTCAAACATCTGCTCGATCAGTTCATCAAGTGACAATACATTATATAATCGTTTATAGCACGCTGCAAGCCATTGTAGGCCACTTTGAGTAAAATAATTTTCCATGGTGTGTAATATCAGGTTCGTCGTTTATTCATGTTACGTATAAGGTTGATGTCTTTCGTTCAACATTATTTATTATTATCTGACCACGTTAGGAAGGAAGTGTGTAGCAGCATTAAGTGGAGTAGCTGAAAGATTAGTAGCCAGATCAATCCTGCATAGTATCCTTAAGAATCCAGAACGAAAGGGCGGATTAGCTATCAACAGCAGATCGTTGTTTACGTTACCATACGAGATGTTATGCGCCATCAACTAAGGGCTCCAACAACTGAAGAATAAGGCGAACCAACTCTTCCGAAGACTCAGCTTCAGTATAATTAGCGACATGTTTCAACTGTTACCATTTAGAGCAAATGAAGTTTTCAACTAACCAATACGATTTATCCCAAATGGCAAACTCTTAAGAGAACTCGGACAAATAGTGTTGATCGAGTATATGTGCCAACAGAGAGACACATAGTGTACTGATCTCATTAACGCTCTACAAGTTGGCAATATAATGACAAATCACAACGGCTTGTTGACGTCGAAAAGATTGACCGATGGAACGGGTGACTTTGTCTAAAACAATCCGCACCTACCCGCTGAGAACGCTTGTAGATGAACGCAACAGTGTTGTTCTGAGCACTTTAGAAGCCAAGGCTACTACAAGATAAACTCATAAAATCGGGTTTCGGATATTACGAATACCGATAACATTGATATCAAGAAAATCATTTCGTATAATGCCAACAAAACAGGAGATTTTATTCCGTTGTTTTAGAACGTTGCAAATTCATTCAAATTACTATAAAGTTAAGGAATGAGTTTGAATATTTACGGCTTGCTATATCTGTATTTATTTGTGAAACAACGGAGCAAAACCGGTGAAATTGTGTTAGGAAAAAACTTCACAACGGCGTAAAATTTCCTGGCGGCGATTATGAAAGCGCCCCAGAATTCATGTGATTAAAATCAGGTTCGTTGTTTATTTATTTTGTGTGCAGGAATTGAAGTCTTTCGTTTTAACGTATTTATTATTTAAAATGCAATTGATTTAGGCTTTTCTAGGCGTTCGCTTTCTATAGACGTTGGTCGAATGGTGAACAACGCATGTAGCAGTTTCTTTATATTTGTTCTTGTATTACCGGTATAGCTTCGTAAATTTGAATTTCTTTTTGTAGAGTAGTTTTAGGCCAACATTTCCTGCAAGTTCGGGTTTTCTGTACTTTACCGATTTCTTTGCTCGTCATCTTCTGCTGCTGTTTACAAGCACTCATTTGCTATGTAACCTGCGAGGCCAATTCCGGTGTATTGCCTAGAACAAATAATCTGTTTATAACATTCACTGCAAATTTGATTTCTGATGTTTTTGACGAATATATCAGTTGTTGTTCCGTTTCGGTTTCGTCTTCAAAATTCAGAGTAAATGTAGAAATTTCAGCAATTAAACAAGCTCGAAAGCACCATAAAGCTTATTTGAAATTTCGGTTTTATTCGATTTCAGCGACCAACAAAAATTTTAGGATAACGTCCGCAGTGAGCCAGTTTGTATCACAACTTCCTTGTGCTTCAATTGCCAATTTGACGGGTTTCAGGGCAATGTACAAATCAAATACGACTTTGAGATTAGATTGAATTAGTAGATTAGACCCCAAATCAATTAATGCCCCACGCATTACGCCGATGGCGTTCAAAAATCATTCTAGCATACCGTCAATACCATTCCATCTGGTTTTGCAATCCAATCAACTCTTTTTCATGTTTCTGTTTTACATGATGTTGAAAATAGTGTTTCGCACTGGTGAAAATTTAAAAACTTTGCAACTGTCGCACTCAAGACACTTCGAATGCGCATTTTGGCATGATGTGATTGTTCAACACTGAGATCATTCGGATTCGTTTCATCATCATCGGTTTCAGAGCAATCTTCATTAGGGTATACCTCTTCGTGATCACTATCACTAATATCCTCTGGTTCTAGTTCCCCTGTTGTATTGCTACGTTTCTCGTAAAAGGCATCCATAATTGCCAGATGAATGCCATCATTATAGCAGAGTTGATCTCGTCCAAATTTTCTCATCACTCCTTTTATGATCACGCCGTCGGTGGTTGTTGCCATGACATCTGTCGGAGTAATCCCAAAATCATGGAGCCTAGCATCAAGAAGCTCAATGGTTGTTGCAGCTGTACGCAACTTCCAAGTATTCTGCTTAATTCAAAGTTGATGTATCACTGGTTAAAATGTACATTCACATTCAGGTAACGTTGATTTCTTACACTCATCCATTCATCTAAAGTAAGACTGAACTTTCCGCTTCTTTTTGGCCGGATCATAAAACTCATATATAAGATTCATCACACGAGGATTGCCCTTCGGCAAAGTTACAGATACCATGAATCGAAATCGAAAAACCATCACCAGCAGCAAGTTTCGCAACAATTTCTGCCAAATATAACAGATCCAGGCAGCTGCTCAACTTTACAAAAATTTTGTTATACTACCGCCATGATTTGGGGATTTAAAAATACTAAATACTACAGCCGGTAATATTGCTGTCGTCTTTACGTTTGTTTGGATTAATGTTGTGCACACTTTCAAGATGCCGTCTCAATTCGCTTGTAGAAGATCCTCTGAAACTTAAAACTTTATTTGGTCATAGCAGCCATTTAGAATTTTCTCCATTTTCATTCTTTTAGAAATGTTTCCAGACTTCGGTAGCCATGTTTCTTCTTGTGATGAGGGTTGCTTTTAGTTAAATATTTCATTTAAAAATCAATCAAGGTTTTTATTAAGTGAACGTTAAAAATTTTCCAATTCACAATTGACATGTTAAAGACTCAACTCTAAATAATTTTAAAAAAACTCCCGGGAAACGGGAAATAGAAAACCAATCTCGGGCAGGAATTCCCAGAAGTGACCCTCTACTTACATTTCGTTATTATGTTCATAAATTGACAGACATTTGAGATGTTTGTAAAACTACTAAAGCGCCAATACTATTTTGCGGCGACCAATACGAACGTCAATAGCATTTCGGAAGGGCTATTTCAAAGCTTGGCTATTTTGGCTTGGTCACACCGATCGATTTTCTAACAAAATTTGGTTAAAATGCTTTTTATTTCTTTCATTGACGTCGATAACTAGTCTCGTAAAACATTGCGATAAGATTATTTGTTGGCGGTCAAATTTTTAAGCTGCTACATTAAATATATAAAAACCATCACTAATACCGATTTATGTTTCGTTGTAGTATTGACTCCTAAGCGATTATGTTGTAATTGTTCTTAATGATGATGATACACTCGTACGAGAATGTACGAGGATCTACTCAATAAACAAAAATGCTAAGGAAAAAATCAAATCACTCTTGTACATAAATTGAAATAAATTATTTTCTTATCTCTCTATTTTCGATAATAAAAGTCATTGTCATTGATGGCAAAGAAGATTTTATATCCCATTAGATTAGATATACAGATAAGAGCTAGTTATGTTAAGAAAAACTATCGTTATAAAGGAAAACAAAGGAAAAAATATTTTTAAATATTTATCATTCGGTTCAGAATACAAATGTGATAGATATAATAAAATAGGGCAGTGCTGGTAAAGATTTTTAGAATTGGGCCAATATTGAACTCAAGTCGTTGGTGTTATTGAGGTGCAGGCATTAGTTCGGTAGTTTGATTGTCATTTGTTCGCGAAAGCTCGCTAACTTCTGACGAAAATTGTGCACTTTGTTTTTTCCTATATGTCATTTCTTTTGCTTGTGCATCCAATCGGTTCTTCTTGCAAGTTCCTCATCATCTGTATGGAAGAGTTTCCAAAACTTCTAAATTTCACTAAGTCTTCTATGTAGTTCAGCATTTTTGCTTTCCTCCTGAGGCGCGGACTGTGTTTGTCTAAGTGGTGCGCTAGATATTTTTGGGCCGGCCTCGTTAGACGGTGGATTATCCAGCTGAGAAGTTGAGCAATGCCACCTGAGGTAAAAATTAAATTTTGTAGTGAATTCATTGCTTTAAGAACCGGTTATTGAGCAAAATAACCAGTGAAATTTGTCATAATTTGCTAGGTTTTTTTAGGATCTCGGTCACCAAAGCCCCGTTGGGTATTTAGCAGGGAGCACCTCATGCAGGTGAAGTTTACCTTTGGGCTGATATATTGTCTTTCTAGCTAGAATGACGCTCGATTGCCCAATTTAGAAAAATCGGTTTAAAAATTTGTATCTTCCTCTATACAACTTCAAATTGGGACTAAACAATTTCAAATTGGGACTAAATATTTTATTCAACAAGTATTATAACAGTTTTAATGTTATTTTTCACAATCTTTTAGAACATCAATCAAACAATACACCCATACTCTATACATGTATGAAACTAATTTCAATTTATATATATCGAGAACTAAAAGTCGTTCCAAAAAAGGAACTCGTTTCAGAGGATCCTGTAATTTTATGTATAGGTAATATGGTTTTGATTCATCATGAAATTAGAAGAGGAACATTTAAGAAACCAGACGTAAAATAACTCATACGTCGTTGTCTTCGGAATGCTCAAAATATTTATAGAACTTCAATCGTATGGTGATTGATAATGCACCATGTCATGCTGCCATTGAGGAAGTATTCCTAGAAAAATTCCTTAATAATCACCTACTAAGACTTGCACCATATAGTCCAATGTTAAATGTAATTGAATATGTTTGGTCAAACTTAAAATCTGGAGTCAAAAGCGGTTTAACTATCCAATTACCGTGAATCCTAGCTGATGAAGGTATAGATCAAATTTAACACAAACAGCCGTCTACTACGGCTAGAACAAATACTACTAAGATTACTGTTCCTAATTGTAACCGGCACGTTGCTCATATTCAAAAATTTATACTTATTTATATTTTATATTTTAAATTAACTGGAATCAATTATTTATTTTTATTCCCATTTTGAAATTGTTTAGTTCTGATTTGAAATTGTTTAGTACCAATTTGAAATTGTTTCTTCCCGTTTTGAAATTGTTTAGTTCCAATTTCAAATTGTTTAGTTCCAATTTGAAATTGTTTAGTCCCAATTTGAAATTGTTTAGTCCCAATTTGAAATTGTTTAGTCCCAATTTCAAATTGTTTAGTTCCAATTTGAAATTGTTTAGTCCCAATTCGAAATTATTTAGTCCCAATTTGAAATTGTTTAGTCCCAATTTGAAATTGTTTAGTCCCAATTTGAAATTGTTTAGTCCCAATTTGAAATTGTTTAGTCCGAATTTTAAATTGTTTAGTCCCAATTTGAAATTGTTTAGTCCTAATTTTAAATTGTTTAGTCCCAAATTGAAATTGTTTATTTCCATTTTGAAATTGTTAGTCCCAATTTGAAATTGTGTAGTTCCAATTTGAAATTGTTTATTCCCAATTTGAAATTGTTTAGTCCCAATTTGAAATTGTTTATTCTCAATTTTAAATTGTTTATTCCCATTTTGAAATTGGTTAGTTCCAATTTAAAATTGTTTAGTCCCAATTTGAAATTATTTATTCTCATTTTGAAATTGTTTAGTCCCAATTTGAAATTGTTTAGTCCCAATTTGAAATTGTTTAGTCTCAATTTAAAATTGTTTAGTCCCAATTCGAAATTGTTTAGTCCCACTTTGAAATAGTTTAGTCCCAATTTGAAATTGTTTAGTCCCAATTTGAAATTGTTTAGTCCCAATTTGAAATTGTTTAGTCCCAATTTCAAATTGTTTAGTTCCAATTTCAAATTGTTTAGTCCCAATTTGAAATTGTTTAGTCCCAATTTTAAATTATTTATTCCCATTTTGAAATTGGTTAGTTCCAATTTAAAATTGTTTAGTCCCAATTTGAAATTATTTATTCTCATTTTGAAATAGTTTAGTCCCAATTTGAAATTGTTTAGTCCCAATTTGAAATTGTTTAGTCCCAATTTGAAATTGTTTAGTTCCAATTTGAAATTGTTTAGTCCCAATTTGAAATTGTTTAGTACCAATTTGAAATTGTTGAGTTCCAATTTGAAATTGTTTAGTCCCAATTTGAAATTGTTTAGTCCCAATTTGAAATTGTTGAGTCCCAATTTGAAATTGTAAAGGTATATAATAGTAAGCTGTTGATAATATCTTAACTATCCGCTTAGATATCATTTTTCTAGTCAAGTGATACAAATGACCAACTTTTTAAATGCTCTAATCGTCAAAATACACATGAGTATTCAATATGCGAGCGATGCTGAGCAATTAAGTAAAACACCAATTTTATCTAAAATCATGGAAAGCAACCCAAAACTGAGCTATCAGTTAGGTCATTTTTGTTATTGATCCCTTAATCATCTAGTTTGTAAGAACAATTTTCAGTTATTTTTATATATTTCGGTAATTAGTAGCAACCATTTGGTTCCTAAGTTCCGGGAATGTTTCTGGAAAAAATAATAAATTAATAAATTTGTATAATACTAGCTGTACCCTAGCGTCCACTATTAGGTTGGGTTGGTAATTTATTCCTACTCGTTTAGTTTCACCATATTGGTTGTCAGAATCCGAAACTAAAAGCAAAATTTAAAGGATGATACGATAAGTGTGACCGCGATGTGATCGGGTAAGTTGGTCTTAATCCTGTCCTCCTCCCTATTCGTGCCCAGTCCCCGTTCAATTTCTAGTTTTAATTAAAGTTGTGGTCTAGCAAGCATCTATTGAACCTTGGTAAACCTCACCCCAAACTCTGCGTGCTTAGCCGGCAGAACAAGACCGCGCCGGGGCTCTCAATTGATGATAACATAAATTGTCGGTAACGAGTGGCATTATACGTTCAGAAAGTGACAAATATTCCTGCATTCAACTCAGGCCAATTAAATCCGTTACATATGGCGCCCAACGTGGGGCCCGACTTTAAATGGCTATTATTATTTCCTTCATTTAAATCTATTTACTTTCTTAAAATTAAAAATTTTCGTTAAGGTCTAATCTATGCGATCATTATTTCCATTATTGTCGATTGTAGTGTTTACAGAATGTTTTAATCAATTATCACAGACCGTTTAAACATGTTTTAACAATGACTTCCACTATAAGTGGAGTTGCATTGATTATTAATGCATGCAATTGCACCCAAATTTTAGAAGAATCATTTACCGTTTAACGTAGCACATTCTTATGTAAATTTAATTCCGTTACAATTGCTCCCAATATTCTTCATATTGTAGATTGTTTTTGTTACTAAACAGTTTTCTCTTCTCTGATCAAACTTATCAACTCATCCTTCATGTAAATATTTAACCGACTCATTATTGTGTTTTTTTTTGCAAACTAAAATTTAGAACATCCATAATTATTTCATTAGGTAGTCAGAACTTAAAGCAAGCCTACAAGAACTGCGCGGAATTAACGTGAACACAGTCGAAGAAATTATCCAAGTTGAAGATTTACAAGAATCAGATACCCCTTCGATTAATGATACTGACGGTTCAAGAGACTCCCCTAATGCAGCGTCCACTTCGGCTGGACAGCCGCAGCACAATATCACAATTAAAACTAAAACAAAACGTCGACAGGCTATACCGTTAAAACCGTAGCCGGATCTGAACCTCGATAATCAAAGACGACTACACTTCCACCTCTTGTTGGAGTATCTGATCCTCCACTAAATAACGAAAGCTCCCACAAGTTGCTTTCAAAATGGGATATTTCATTACATTGGTCATGCGAAGGGCATACATATTAAGCCCTGAAGGTCTGAAGATGTCTCACCGCATAGATTAGTAACCAACTTGCATTACGTTTTAAAGGGAAACGTCAACAATTGGTATTAGAGTAGGCCTAAGTTAGGATTAAAGAAATGCTTCCAGGGACCGGAAGAAAAAGTATCGCGAAAGTTTTGATTACTACTATCACGACATAATTTCTGCGACACTGCAATTACAAACATCTCTCACCGATCAAGAAATCCGTCGAATTGTTCGACGAAACATGAGAGCAGAATTGCAAGACAAATTAACTGATTCTAAAATTGAGAGTGTGGATGAACTTTTTAGAAAGTGTGTTGCGTACGAAGAGGGACATAACTAGATTTCCGCCTGAGCTAATGTGCCAAACGAACAAATCAGTTAATGCATTCGAAGCTTCTGAGCAAGAATGGGATCCGCTAGTAAGGCCTGGGTTTATGACTACGTTACCTTCTACGACATCATTTAATTCAACCCGAAAATAAACTGAATTTGTCTGCCCTATCCAACAATGATACGGTGCGATATTCAAAAACCCATCATATTTCCAATATCAATAAAAACTCAAATATCAATCACTTGCGCTGGTTGTTGTTCAAAAAAGTATCGCCAACCGCAATTTCTTCTATGTAATACGCCTTGAAGAAGCTGGACACTTGGAGCGCGAAGTTTCAACAATATTTCACACCCCCAGATGAAGAAGGTTGTGTATTCGGCTTCAAATACCGACCCCGAACTACTCAGATGCACGCCATAAATATTAATCTTACAATCCATAAAAAATCAACCAAATTCATTCCAAACAAACAATACTGGACACAAAGTAGGATCTATAAGAAACACATTGCAGAATCTTTAATCACCTCTCCGGGAGATGATCGGCCTTATGTACAACTACAAATATTAAAGAAAACATATGTTGGATTGGTGGATAGCGGTGGCAACATTTCAATTCTAGACAAATGATGTGAACTGCTTATAAACAATCTTTTGGTTAAGTTTCACTCGTTTCCATCCTCAATTAAGACAGCGAATGGCCAACGAGAACCCATTCTGGGCTTTATCCTCAGTAACGATTAAACCATTTTTGGGCAAAGGCCATTTTTTGAGTCAAATATAAAGCCGATAGCAGAATTGACAAAAGACACTGTTGTCGCCAATCCAAAACACATACTGACAGAACAACAACAGCACATTTTAAACGATGTTATTCGCAAATTTCCGTCCTAAGCAGTTTTAAGTCTCGGGCGGATACGTCTTGTATCTCATGTAATCGATGTGGGAACTTATAAGCTAATCAAATAAAGACATTACGCTGTATCGCCCGCAGTGCAAGCGGAAATTTATAAAGAAAATGACTCCACCGGGGCGGTCTTATAGCCGTACGTTTTCGGTTTGGCAGTAATTGTGTAAAATAAGACGGGAAAATGAACCGCGAAAGAACAGAAAGTGCTTCGGCCCCAGAAAATATGGCATGTGTTTTCCTGTATGAACGTAACCTGGGCGGTTAACTTATTGTTTGATAAAATTGATTAACTTAGCGACTATATCCTCGCGTATAGGGATTAGCGTTGCACGCGAAACAACATTAATATTATCTTGATTTCGGCACGTGAACTTATTCAACAAGGTCAAGTGGATACATCTAATCATAAAATGAATCTTATTATTTATAAAATCGTATCCAAATAAGAGGCGCTATATAGATACACCCCCGAACCATACATCTTATTAGAACAGGCAAAGTCAACACGAAACAATGTTCTGTGTCGTATCTAGGATATACAGTACATATACACAACATAAAAAAATGTCTTCTATATATTTTGTGTATACATAAAAAATTTATGTCACGTTATTATGATACTCAAACATCTCTTACAATTTTTTTTTTTAATATTTTTATGCAAATTATTTGATGATGGTGTACATAGCAAAATTTAAAGATAAAATTTATTTTCGTTTTTTTTTGCTATTATTTTACAAAAATTAGATTTGAATATAAGTTTTAAAATTTATTCAAAAAATGTTCTTATACATACTTCTGTAAGGCAGAAAGAAATGTGTACGAAAACAGAATATATGCGGAGCTGAGCAATACATAAAATTTCGAGTCTAGCATTATATACCTAGCACCATTCCAATTAAAAACGTTATACGATTTAGAAATGAATACATTCTAGGAAATTTCGCCCTAAATCATATAGCTGAAAGTCATATTTTACTTAGAACGGTATGAGCTGTCCAGCGAACCAGGGCTACCTCCACGATTACTTTGAACTTAACCACGGAAACGACTAAATTAGAGACAATACAGACAGACTACCCCTAAAACTCTTAAAACAGAATTAAACCATCGAGATATGTTAAAAAAACTAAATAGTTCAATATAACAACAGACAACAAGGAACAAACGCAAAACCAATTATGAAACTGTTGGGGTACAGCCACAACAGTTGAATGCTCCAAAATGTGAAAGTTCAAAGACTGTATGTACGAGTTTTCCCAAGTATGTATGTTGGTTGTTTGTTTTTTCTGTCAAAACTGACAAAATTGCTTCCATTGTTGCTGTGAATTTCACTACAAATTCCACGTTGTCTAGTGAACCTTTTGAGAGCACCCGATATGTGCATCTCGAATAATAAGCAGTGTAATTCTTAACTTTGGATGCAAAATTATCGGATGTTTGATGGAGTAGGGAGCCACACTATTCTGCAACCTGCCTACAACTTGAAGTATCCCGACCTCATCTAGGAACGGCTTTAATGACCTGAGGCTACTGGTTTTGTTAATATTCCGTTAATATTGGCTTTGTACGAGTTGACAAATAAGTTCACGACATGAATCAACTCTTCCCATAGTAGATGAATCCCGATTGTTCTGGTGACTTTGTGGTTTATAGCATTGTTGACAAATCGTATGATATAACCCATAATCCTTTGAAGCTTGCGGAATGATGAATTTTTAACGCTTAATTTATCAAACCAGCCATTGGACTCGGCACAAATGAGTGTTAGAGAGATGGCTTTAGTTGTTCTTTCTTCTATGGTTTGGCCGTAATGTTCTAATTCTACCAAAGTGTGTGAGTTGAGTTCGCTGGGAAAAAACCCCTAGAAGCACAATCGGCTGGATTGTTTGCTGAAATAACTTGGTGACAATTTTTCCTCGACAATGTGGCGAGCAACTCGGATGTGTGGTTACCAACGAAAGTGCTCCAACGTTTCGGATGGCTTCCAAACCAATTCACCGTTGTTTTGGAGGGTACCAGCGCTGCATAAGTTTCTCCGTTTTGGTTGACAATGCGGAAATATACCACAGCTGCATACACCGACTGGCTTGCATCGCATAATGGACATTTTATTAATACTTTGCATATTTGATCGTAACTTATTCCATATAATAACCTTGTCTGCCGGGAGAGGATCATCCGTGTCCAGGTTATCACACCAAAGAATCAGCAGAAATATTGTGAATGTTATGACTACTGGAGATATCCAACAAGGGGTGTCCAAGAGTCTGCTGGATTCGGAGAGAACTGTACGTTTTGTGAATTTCGTGGAGTTATGCAGCTTAGCCTTAGCATTCAAGGTGAAACAATCGGTTTTGGTCGGTTTTCACGATCTCTTTATTAGAGTCCTGAATTTCCTTGTTTTCTATTTCTTGAAGTTCTTGAGGAATGTTGCGATATATGTGTTGACTATTGGATCTCCACTTCCTGAGATGGAACAGCTCCCATTATGAGGTCATACACGTAAATGTCATTAGCTATAGCAAGAGAAGCATTTTTAGCTAAATATTTTTGTTTTAGCGATCTGGTAACTAAAAAGGAGGCCGAAGCGAGACCATAGATGACCATTGGTAACTGGAGTTTTATGGGTTGCAAAGGATCTGGCCGCCAAACAATTTTTTGATATTGAGCATCCTATGACGCAATGGCTACCTGACGGTGCATTTTCTCCACATTCGCACAAAATACTATTCTATGTTCTCTAAACCGCAGAATATTCGAGAACAAACTGGATTGTACTGTAGCCTCGACTGCCAAACAATCATTTAGGGAAACCTCTGTGCTAGCTAGATTTTCAAGATCCATCAAATACAACTCGGATTTTTGCGACATTGTTGGATGTTTTGAACACGCCATGATGCGATAAATAAAATTGATTTTCAATGGGTTTTGATGGGAATATTTCTGACATGTGGTTCAATTGTTGATACACTGCCATAAAGTTGCGATATAATTTTGCGAATGTAGGATCGCGTACGAATCGGCGTGCAACTCCCCTTAACCTTTGAATTGCAGCAGATAATGAATCCCCTAAGAGTTTTGGTGGCTTTTTGAACGGGAGTCTCACCACGAAACGACCTTCAGAATTCCTCTTTACGTTTTTTGCAAAATAATTTTCGCAGAAATCGTCTTCGAGTTCCCAAAATCTCCTTAATCTTCGATCGATGTTCACCGTATCGCTTTGTTGACTGAATAACGTGATCATCGGAATTAGGCCACTATTTTTGGAAAGCCCGGGTTGCCCTGAAACTGTCCATCCGAATATTGTATTGTAAAGGACCGGCTCATTTGCGATTATTTTAATCTGTGCGTTCTGGATAATACTTAAGAAGTGATCAGCTCCAATGAGTCGGTCAATGTTATCCTACTTGTTATAATCGGGGTCAGCTAATTTGATTCCACCGTACGTCTTTATATTGCTGTTTACGCTTTGCGGAGGTAGTTTGCTGGTAACTTTTGACATCACAAGGGTGTCAATTGAGAATTCAGGATGATGATCGGGTCTAACCTTCAACGTCACCATGCCTTTCGATGTTTCCGCATTCGAATGACCCAATCTACTAATCAATATCCGAGCGTTTCTCTTTTTCAACCGTAGACGTTGAACGCAGCGCTTATTTATAAAGCTGGCCTATGAACCGGAGTCAAGCAGAGCCCTGCACAGCGTTATTCATCCAGAATGGTCAGCGATTTGTACTACAGTGGTATAGGGATAATCGCTGAAATGCTGTTGTTTTGGCAGTGATGACTTTGGATTTCTTTTGAAGATGGATGAGATGTGAGATGTAGTTTGAGTAGATCCACCAGAGGCTTTCTACGAGATGCGTGTTGTGTTTTTTGCCACAGCGTTGTCATCGTCACTTGGATGTGCATCTAAAAATAGGATGACTGCTGCTTAGACAGTTGCGATTTGTGCGTTTTGCAAACTCCTATACTACCTCACTTGTCAACGCTTGTAATTCCTTACATTGAAAAATAGAAAGAATGATCCTTGTTGTTTCACATCGCGTATTGATAAACCGGTTTTACCGCAGCATGGCTACCAACTTCTGTTTGTTCATGCTCACAGGCGACATGCTCCTTTACTTCTGGCTTTGGAATGTATCGCTTTAACTATGACGGAGATTTTAATGACTCACTTTAGAGTATACGTCTATACGTCGACTCAAACATTTAAGAAACTCGGAGAATTCTGGATTGACTAATTCCGCTGAATACCCGGCCCATACCGCTTTAGACTTATCATCAAGTTTTTGCAGCATAAACAGGAACTATCATCTACTCCAGAAAACTGTGATATTTTTGCCCATCTTAAAAAATCACGGTATTTCTCCACCTTATATGGCTAGTGAGTATACCATTAAATCGCGGTACACCCGGACGATAGAAATTGTATCGATGTGTTATATTGATAACTATAATAAAATGTAAAACCTTTTAATTTAATTAAATTTAAACTTTCATTTTAAATATAAATTATTAATTTTTGATGGTGAGCTGCGGCTTCGACGAGATCCAAAATTGAACAGGAAGAACTTTTTGTTTTAATTTTCGTCACTTAAAAAATTTAATCGTACCAACAAAACAATCAAAACTCATTTATCTGGTTTTGATATTTTTTAGTTGGGGCCTAGCATCGAAACATAAATCGCGATAGTTGATCCGACGAATCCAAAATTTCATAGACTCGTTTGAGTCTAACAAAGTGTTTACGAAGTCGTATATCACTTTGTATGAGCCTTCATATCGTGGTGTGAGGTTAGTGCGCACTTCGTCTGTTCGTACAGAAACGTAGTCTCAAGTTTTTAGTCACTTTAAAACGAATATGTCGTTTTGGATTGTTTTCCGTGTGTCCGTTGGGATGAGTTTGTTCATCGCGGAGCGCAGTTGACAGATGGTTAACTTAAGGTGTTAGTGGATCTTTCACAAATAATTCACCAGAGAATTTAATGGTTTGACCGTATACCAATTCTGTTGGTGAACATTTTAAGTCATCTTTAACTGTTGCTCGGATTCCTAACAAAATGAGTGGGATGTTTGAGCTCCAGTTGGCGGAATTTGCAAGACCTAAGGGAGATGTTTTAAGTTGGCGGTGGAAGCGCTGAACCATACCGTCAGCTATGTAATCTCAGAGAACAGCTTGGATTTAAACTGTCTCCCTTATCGGTTGTTATGTTGACACGAACTACATCTATAAATGTAGTTTTCGACGAACGTTTTTGCAATTGATGTTGCCGAGATGTCTTTAATGTAGCAGGGTTCTGGCCACCGCGTTAAACGATCAACTATGGTGGAAGTGGTCTTACAATTTTTAAATGGATGTGCTCAAATCTACCTGTTGGAATTTGGAAATTCCAGTGAAGTGGTTTAGTATGGAACTTTGAATTTGTGGCAGGATAATCAAGATTTCGTCAATAGAAAACAGTTTTGTTAATACTGGGCCAAAACAATCGAAGTGAATTATAGTAAAAAAATATTGCTTCGCATTCACAGTCAATCATATATTCTCATATATTTTTGAAAGAATTAATTAGTTTTCCTTATACCAATGGATAAGCAGAAACAGGATAATATATCAATCCAAGGAGAACTTGGTTGCGGCAGATCCACATGGATTCGAAATTTACAGCGTAACTTAAAGGATGTAGTCCTCAGTTTCTCAAAACATCGCATCAGTGACATACAATGCAAAATTGCTTCTCAATGTAAGGATACTGTGATACATTTTGACGACATTAAAACTAGTTATTGCACGATTAACTCATACCATTTAAAAGGTCTCGAACAAGATAACTACCCCTAAATGCCCTATATCATATCAATAATTTTACAAGCAATTGTAAAAGTCTAAATGCAACCTTAAGATGCCCTGATGAGTCTGTGTACGCATTATAGCTTCTATATACTAAGAATTTTTCACAACCAATATACAAACTCGGTCAGTTTCCACATAAAACAGTCAATCGACGATATTTCAGTATTACCGAACACATGGTATTTAACGTTCTCGAAACTCAACAAAAACAGCTAGAATTTAAACTAAAGTTACAAAATTCAAATTAATTATGTTGACTTAACATGGGACACTAAGACCTAACATCGTAGATATGCGTGTGGTTGCTGAATATAAAAATCCAACCTTTTGAAAGTATAACTCATGCGAGATGCACACAAAAATTTAGTAACTTCGAACCAGCGGAAGATGATCAATTATGCATTCAATTTTACGAACGGCCAGTAAAGTACATCTTCAGAATATTCAATATATCATTGTGAAGTCAACAATGACTAAATCCAGTAACGATGAACCTGATACTCAAAAACATGTGAAACAATATACTTCCTAAATGCAAACAGAATGTCTTGAAAAGCACAAAAATTTTCTCAAAATTTGTTTTCGATTTGCCTCCTTGAGCAACAAATCCGCAGCTCCTAATTCATTCCATTACAATACATGGTGGAAAAATGTGATCGCTCGCCACAAACAAGCAGTGATCCCAGTGATTTTTGGGCCGACATATTTTGGAAAGTATATCACTTACGAGAAAAATGATTATAAACTACAGTTCCTTAAATAAGTTTTGCAATAATATCGTCAGGAAACGTCTTACACTTGATAATAATTATATCCTCTCTCAAATTGTATATCAAAATTGTGTGAGAATTTTTTTTTAAATGCAAACCTTGGTCCTATTCGAACTCACCGCAATTGGTTTTAAGCACTCGAGCATCCAAAACAAAGCAATGTGAAACAAAATGAATAATTCGGAAATCAAAACTCCGTGTAATGATTTCCTTGCGTTCGAAAACCCTGTTCCGCCAACAAAATCGTTGTTCCGATTCTGTGAACAACGACCAATCGGAATCTGTTCCTGGCACTCGAAAACATCCCTCAGCAATTTTTATCAAAATCGTATTTTATCAAATAAAGGGTCACGGGCACGACCGAAGGACCCCTAACGAATATTTTCGAAATTAGTAACTATCGAAATTCATTCGTAGAATTTTAAATATCCCTTTTACTAATTTTAAATTGGGTATACGAACAAAATAAATAATGGAACCCGGCCCCCACCGGATGACCCCTAAAAGGATTTTCCCGAAATCAAAACCAATCAAAAACTGGTTTCTGGTTTCTGAAAACGCTCCTCTAGCAAGTTTTATTAAAATCGTGTGAGCCGAAAAAAATCTGAAAGGACTGTAGGACGATTTAAACGATTTTTACAGAAAGGAAGACACGTCACAATCGATTTCTTGCAATTGAAATCTCTGTTATACAAACAATTTTTTTCAAAATCGTGTGAGAGAAAAAAAATGGAAAAACCAGAAAATTCTGCAAACCTTAAAAAAAATTAATAGTCGAACGATCCTCTACTTGATGACCGCATAAATTAGCTTTATGGAAATCAAAACCCATTGCAATCGATTTTTGGTACTCAATCACACCCCTCTCAGTAAATTTATATACAAGTTGTGCCGAAAAAAATAAATTAAATAAAGCGAACCGTGTGAGGCGGAAGAAAAAGGGAAGATAAGACAAATGTCAAAACCATAATTAGATAGCGAATGCTACAAATCCTTATTGTTACTCAAAACAACCAATATTTTCAAAAGGATGCAAATATTGCAACCAACCATATTAAGCAACATGTTGCAACATCCTTTAACGATTATTAAGACTAATTTGGACGTACGAATCTCAGACTAGTCAATATCAGTAAACAGGGTAAAATGACTTGATGTTTTGCTCGCAGTTCCGTCGATTTAACACCTTGTTTGAGAGTTTGATATTTTACGATAGTTTTGTCCAATAAAGGGCGGTCGGTATCACTGCGATCTTTTTTAGCCAACCTTTTCTTTTGAAATTTTCTTACTTTTGAGTTGGTAAATCGAACCAGCTTTCTATATTTTGTTAGAGTTTTACTCGTGCCCGACGTCCCTCCTCATCGCTGTTCAATTAACAATTCTTACGAACAGCTAATTACTGATTCTATCTGGACAATTGGTGCAATGGTAAAAAATTCGGTACTTGGACAGGACGTAGTCCGAATCTAACCAGAGACAGCAATTAAAATGAAATTTTGTTATTTGATTAAAATCGGTGATGTTTGAGTGAAATTGTGGAGTGCAGACCTCCGTATTAATCTAGCAGCTATGTTGGGAAAATTACACATCTGACCAAATTGAACATTAAAAATACAGAATGAAATATAGCATATACAACATTTTACCGTACTTAGACGGCAGATCAATGCACGGACCACATATTTACCAAACTTAAAGCTTATAGGTCAACGGCAGATTTGTACTCCCACAACTTATAAAATATAAAAAGCTAAAAATCAATATTTTGGTTTTAACATTTGTATTGAATTCATTTTACAGTAGAATAACCACCTATATAAGATGCTATTTCTTGTACATAAGAAAATCTCTTGGATAAAAACTATACAACTATAATTAAGTATTATACACAAGCAAATAAGAAACAGGAAGTATAAAAATTCGCAACTGCGAGATTGTGATAATGATAGTGCGCGCGGAAATGATAAATGGAAATTTTTCTTTTCATTTTTATGGTTTTCCGCCGAGCTCTAATTTTTACGGCGGAAATTTAATAATTTATTCATTGTTTTATATAATGTTTACGTACGACCCATATACTTAGGTATAAGAAAACGTGATAAACTATACACAAATAAAATTTTATTTTTATTATCCGTTTACAGATTATTAATAAGCTTTTCGCAGAATCTCGTCTTACCCGTACAACAATAATAATATTAACTCGATATGAGCTCACCAACATCACATCAATATATTGAAGTTATAGTTTTGTAGAAAAGCGAAACAAGAACCTCCTTAAGATTCAATATTTTGCAGGTCACACGTTTCAAACGTGCTTTTGGAAATTTTATGTAAATAGCAAAGTTATCAGTTTAATTTCATTTAAATGTAGTTGAAATAAATGCTTCTAAAGCTTCCAATGCTATATATATACATATATATATATATATATATATATATATATATATATATATATATATATATATATATATATATATATATATATATATATATATATATATATATATATATATATATATATATATATATAGGGTTATGTACCCACATAAACATAACGCAACATCCAAAGACGCAAGGTCAGTATAGTTGGCGCAGCCGATCCGTGAAGTGTCGTAAATATTTAGTGTGTGAAAAACAGTGCAGATAAATTGGACAATAAACACCAATTTAAAAGTGAATCCGCGAGTGAATTTTAAATAATTAAAGTGAAAATATTTAAAAAAAACATTAGCATCCCAAGGTAAAAGTTAAAGAAAAACTGCTTAGAGGACTTGAAATTCCGCCGCATACACCAAGCCGTCATTTCGGACCAGCTCTCAAAACGACTTTCAAAACTAAGGTAACAATTTTTTGTCTAATTTTTTTTAATTAACGGTTGAACTGTTCTTACTGCGCACTACAAGATATACGCGGTAGCCCAAATATTAACCAATATTAAAAATTTACCCCCGCTTTCGAGTTTTGTGCAGTTAGTAGGTAGTTTTGTACACTACAAGATAGGTACAAAATTATTGGAACCCTTTAACCATCGCGCACTATAAGAAAACCCAATTTCTTATCAAAGAGGAAATTCTGGCAGAAGAAAGTTCCTCGACACCTATTCAAGGAATAGAAATATAGAAATGGAAGAGGAAATTATCTCCCCAGAAATGTCTGATATGGAGCAAATTGCGGCACAATTATCTACAATTGCGGTGCAACTTTCAAATTTAACAGATTTATCGGAAAAAGTAGGTCTACATGACCAGTTATTAACGTTTTTAAATGAAAAAATCCAGAAAACCCCGACCGTTAGGACGAACGGGACATGTCATATTACCCTAGACCTATTCCGGATCCTATTAAGTCAATTCCGTCTTTTGACGGAAATAAGAAACAGGTAACACCTTGGTTAAGAACGGCTGAAGAAACCCTACGCATGTTCGAGGGAGTATTGTCAGAACAACAACTGAGAATGTACGCACAAGCCGTAAAGAATAAAGTATAAGGGAAGGGAAGATACATATTATGTCTCGCAGGCGACCCTGAATCTTTCGTAGAAATGAAGCAAATTTTGCTTGAAGCACTAGGCGAGAGGCAAGAGCTAAGTTATTATAAGTCTCAGCTATGGGCAAATAAAGAGCATGAAACAATGCCAATCCATAGTTTCTATAATAGGACCAAAAATATAGTCCAAAATATAAAATCATTGGTCAAATAGAATCAAATATACAATGCCTCCTGGCATGCAATTTTTTATCAGGCTAAAATCCCAAAAACCTTGAAGAATGCTTACGCCTTTTTATGTAAGTTTAACAGCAATGAGACAATATCGAACAATTCGAAAAAAATGTTCTCTCATAACACGCACCCTCAAAAACCGAGTCAAATGAGTCCAGCACTCTCAAAATTCAATCAAGCACAAACGAAACAAAGAGAGATAAACTCAATAAGGAGGTTAAACGGACCGCCTACTGAACACATGAGAATAGATCCCTCAGCTAGGACAAGGAATTCCCACGTCAACAAATTTCCAATACTATTGGACACAATAAAACCAAACATTATACCCAACCATCTCCTGGAATCACAAAACACCGCAGTAAAGAATATCTTAGGTACCCACAATCTGGCGAAGAAGGGCAAAATAAACCTTATAAGTAAGGACTTACCAGCCCAAACATACTATGAATTAAATTTTCATAGATTCGTTGACGGTATTCTGGGATCGGAATCAATGTCAAAAATGAATGATTACATTGATTACGTGTACCGTCAAATATGATGACACCACACGATTACGATCGACACTTTTGAAAATGAAGACTGGGTTTTACCAAGGTATGCAGAACTAAATAATTTTACCATCCAACCAGGTCTTTACAAAGCCGCTAATTTCAAAACAACAATAAGGATTTTGACTAGTGAGCCAACACCGCACAAAATAAAACCTCCAAAAATTAAATTCAAAATTAATAATTTTGAAACCAAAGAACCACTACCAATCCTTGATAATAAAACAATTAACAAGGAAGTCATAAAAAGAGTATTTCAGACTGATCACCTCAGCGAATTGGAAGCAAAATTAGCCATCGAGACAATTTACAAGAATCAAGCAGTTTTGTTGAAATCGAATGAAAAATCGTCCGCTATACAACCGGAATTAAACATACAATTACTACTCGTGACGAAATGCCGGTGTTCACAAAAACATATAGATGCCCACACCACTTCAAAACGAATGTTGAAGAACAAATTCAAGAAATGCTGAATAACGGCATAATCCAACACTCAAATAGTCCTTACTCGGCACCCATTTGAGTAGTGCCCAAAAAAGTGGATGCTTCGGGAAAAAGAAGGTGCGAGTCGTTATCGACTATAGAAAATTAAACGAAAAAACAGTCGACGATAAATACCCCATTCCCCAGATAGAAGAAATACTAGATAGCCTAGGGAAATCTGCTTACTTCACAACACTAGACCTTAAATGTGGCTTTCATCAGTAGCATTTTCATCAGACAAAGGGCACTTTGAGTTCTGCAGAATGCCGTTTGGTCTGAAGAATGGTCCCGCAAGGACTCATAGGTAAAATCAGCCATGTATATCTCGACGACATTGTGGTAGTAGGTGAAAATTTAAAAACACACTTATATAACTTAAACATCATCCTAAAAAGACTCTCAGAGTTCAACCTTAAGATTCAGCTCGATAAGTGTGAATTCTTAAAAAGAAGAAACTGAGTTTCTAGGCCACATAATAACTAAAAACGGTGTAAGACCAAACAAAGAGAAGGTACTAAAAATCTTAGAATGGCCGTTACCAAGAAACCAAAAAGAAATTAAACAATTTCTGGGACTTTCTGGGTACTACAGAAGATTTATTAAAGATTATTTTAAGATAGCCAGGAATATGACGAAGTATCTTAAGAAATATGTGGCACTAAACCTTTCCAATTCAGACTACATTAGGTACTTCGAAAAGCTTAAAAACACCATAGTGACCGACCAAATACATACTAACAAACCCGGACTTTACAAAACCGTTCATCTTAACGACGGACGAGTCAGATTTCGCGCTTGCCGCCGTACATATCGCATTCGCTTCTCGAACACTGAATCCAACAGAGACGAGATACGCGACAAATGAAAAAGTGGCTTTAACTATAATATGGGCTGTAAAAAAATACCAGCCTTACCTCTACGGAACCAAATTTACGCTGGTTACGGATCACAAGCCCTTGACACTTATAAAAACTTCGGTGAAAAAATCCAAACTTCTAAGATGGAGACTTGATCTTGAAAACTACGAATACGACGTTGTTTGTAAAACAAGGCAAAGCGAATGTGGTAGCCGATGCGCTTAGTAGAATGCTACTCACGGATCCTGAACTAACAAAAGAAATAAATAATAATGAACTAAGTTCTTCTGAAAACCAACTGATCCAAAATTGCGCTTCAAGCGACGGAGACACTATACACTCAGCCAATACCTCGGATGATTATTACATCCATTTTTCAGAACGTCCGGTTAACTACTATAAAAACCAAATCATTTTAAGAATTTCAGAACTGGATACAATAATTACACAACAAGTATTCCCAGAAACTAACAGGGCTATAATCGCAAAACCCTATTTTGATAAACCACAAATTTTACATTATCGCAAAAATTCCACAAAGGAAAGCAATCGGCTACATTTTTCGGAAGCAAGTCATTTTGTTCTAGTAACAAAAATCGTAGAGGATGTAACAAACTCGGCAAGACGCCATTGTAATGAAGGCACACGACAGGGTACTCCGAGGAATTAGGGAAATAGAAAATCAAATAAAATGATCTTATTATTTGTCGAGAAAATCAAAAGCTACATCAATGGATGCGCGATTTGTAACATACACAAATATGACAGAAAACCTTATAACATCAAAATATCCCCCAGGCCGAGCACCAGTAAACCGCTCGAAAGAGTACACATTGATATTTTTATTATAAATACACCAATTTCCTGTCTGTCATAGACGCATTTTAGAAACATCTCCAAATGATTCAGATAGAATCAAAAAATTTGTTGGACATAAGAGCCGCAATAACCAAATACTTTACAACATTTGGAATTCCCAACACAATAATAACGGACCACGAAACAACATTCCGCTCAATCCAATTCAAGGAATATCTAAGTACCTTGAATATAAAGTTGGCGTACGCCTCTTCATCGGAATCCAATGACCAAGTGGAAAAACTCATTCCACACTCATAGAAATTTATAACACCAATAAAAACAAGGTACCAAATTCTGGGACAGCGTGGAAATGGATAGCGGGAAGCCCAGATGCGCTAGACCTACAAATGATTAACAAAAGCATAAACGCACTTATAGAAGAGAACAACCAACAGTTCCTAGTAAGTGAACAAATCAATAAGAGAATGGAGCTAATAATAGATACAGTCAACAAGGCCTTAGACAGTACAATTATTGCCAACAGATAAATATCGATACCATCAATACAATATTATCAGATATTCAGGACGCAATAATCAGAACAAAAGTTGCCCTACCGAGCAGTAAAAAACTATCCTTTAAGGAGATTATCGCCATCAAGAACGTACTAGTCGATCAAGGCATTGAAATAGCAGTACCAGACGAAGCCCTAAAATACATCATACCGAAGATTGCAGTGAATGATGAGACCTTGTTATACATATTAGAAGTCCCAAAACACGAGGAGGACAATTCAATGATAATGACGATTAGACCAACGCTCATCATCCACGACTACCCAAATTTCCTAATCAACTCCAAACAAAAGCTGTCCACAACAAGCGATCAAAACTATTATGTACATAAATCCACGGGCATAAAACAATTCCGCGACGAGTGTATAAAACCACTAATATTAGGGAGCAGAAGTCATTGTATAGTAACACAAATAAAGAGTAATGTCATCAAGGCAATTTAACATTAATGCAAAGGAGTTTCAAACATATGAGTGGAGAAGTGAAATCGAGGAAATCCAAGGAGCTCTCCACAATATAGAGGTTACAAGGCAGATGATAGAACACCAAAACATTGCTACACTCGCACAATAGGGTATCCAAAACACAAAACACTTAAACCATGTTTATACTAATATTATACATTTGCAACCGCAAACAATCTAATATTGTAAAAATAGAAACACCAAAGGCAAATCAAGAAAAGTCGCCATATACAGATCTTTTAAAAATAGCAGGTATCGCATGTAAGATCGAGGACGCCCCTTCTAGATCCTCGGAAGGAGTTATGTACCCACATAAATATAACGCAACATCCAATGACGCAAGGTCAGCGCAATTGGGAAATACGATAAAACCCACATGCAACAAATAAATACAGGACATCGTAAACCGCATCATCAGCATACCGAGAAATCCAACGGTTGATGAAACATGAGAACCACGCGTCGCAACGGACAACGTGCTGACAACGATGTTATAAATACATAATTTTTAGAGTTAAGTATATATATATATATATATATATATATATATATATATATATATATATATATATATATATATATATATATATATATATATATATATATATATATATATATATATATATATATATATATATATATATATATAACGGGTGTTTTTTTAGGAGGTTTGTTTTTCCGATAGATGTCGTTTTATTTTATGACAGTTGTTTTGACAGCTCAAAGTGGCATTTCTACTCAGTATTGTTTGGCAAATCATTATGAATAGGTTAACTCCAGAACAACGTTTTCAAATCGTGGAAATTTATTTTCAAAATCAGTGTTCAATTAAAAATGTTTATAGAGCACTTCGTGAATTTTATGGTGCACATAATCGTCCGTCAGAGACCACCATAAAGAACGTAATTACCAAATTTCGGTCTACATTCACTCTTTTGGATGCCAAGCCACCGACAAGAATGAGAAGAGTTCGTACAGAAGAAAATATTGCTGTCGTTGAGGCCAGTGTCGAAGAAAACAACAATTTATCGATTCGTCGTCGTGCTCAGCAAATTGGACTTTGTCCATCGACTTTATGGAAAATTTTACGTAAAGATTTGGGTTTGGTGCCATACAAAATTCAATTGGTGCAAGAATTAAAGCCACACGACCATCGTTTGCGCCGTGAATTCAGTGATTGGTCGTTAAATCAATTGAACGAAGATCCATTTTTTTACCGTAAAATTCTCTTCAGTGATGAGGCGCATTTTTGGTTAAATGGATCGTCAACAAACAAAATTGTCGCATTTGGAGCAAAGATAATCCACACGCCGTTCTAGAATTACCAATGCATCCTGATAAATGTACTGTTTGGTGCGGTCTATGGGCTGGTGGGATCATCGGTCCATATTTCTTTAAAAATGAGGAAGGACGACGCGTTACCGTGAATGGAAATCGATACAGAACCATGTTAAATGAGTTTTTGTTGTCAAATCTTGAAGATATGGATATGAATGAAATGTGGTTTCAACAAGATGGTGCCACTTGCCATACAGCACGTGAAACAATCGACTTATTGAAAGAAACTTTCAACGACAACATTATTTCGAGAAATGGTCCGGTGAATTGGCCTCCGCGTTCGTGCGATTTGACGCCACTCGATTACTTTTTGTGGGGATACGTGAAGTCATTGGTTTATGTGGATAAACCTCAATCGATTGACGCTTTGGAAACCAATATTCAACGTGTCATTGCTGACATACGCCCTCAAATGCTTGAAAAAGTGCTGGAAAATTGGACCTCCAGAATGACATTTGTGAAAAATAGTCGTGGTAGCCATATGCCAGAAATTGTGTTTAAATGTTAAATGCCAAAAAATTATCTACCAAATAAAAAAAATTTTTGGTCATTTCATAATTTTATATGTGTTTTATTCAAAAAAAAAATCGGCAACCTCTTAAAAAAACACCCTTTATATATATATATATATATATATATATATATATATATATATATATATATATATATATATATATATATATATATATATATATATATATATATATATATATATATATATATATATATATAATTATAATATCATAATATGCTGAACACACAACTTTAAGCCACGCGCATTCCAATTTACGTTTATGTAGAATTCTGCTGAACACATAATTCTACCGGTCGCGATATACGATTGCATCGATCACGCGCGATCCACATATGTAGAATAAGCAATATAATTATTATAAATAGAAGTACTTTAATGTAATTAAATCAGTTTTTAGGTGATGTATCAAGAAATACATAATAATTATAAATTAAAAAGTTGTAAAAGTTATGAATAAATAATTTTTTATTTATAATTAAACGACGCCTTAACTCATAATTGGCGCAGCCCTACGGAAGAGTGACTTGTAAAAACAGTGCAAAAATTGGTAAATAAAAACCAATTTATAAGTGAATCCGTGATAGTGTTTGAAGGAAATCAAATAGTGCTCCGATTCTCTATTACGTCTAGAGTTAGAAGTGATAAACTGCTTAACAGATTTGAGGTTCCGCCGCAACCACTCTGAACCGCTCCTACATCGACTGTAATTCGGCTCATCATATAGGTGACACTACAAGATAATCACATACATCGATTGCCGAAATAAGGTAAGACATTTCAAGCTATTACCTAAATTATTAAGTTTTCTCGCACTACGAGATAGGCATAGGAAACTTACAAAGTTTTGATAAATAAGATAATAATTGTTGTTGTAATTAACGTGTACTACTATCTCGCACGAATCAATTACAATATTTTAAACAATATAATTTCTGTACAGTACGAGATAGATACAGAAATAAAACAATCTTATTTCTTTATAAATTTTATACAAAAATCACACAAAATGGTTAACGATTTTCCGGAAACGACCCCTTTACCGGAAGAATCACCAGACAACGCACAACAGCAATTGTCTGCGCAACGGTTAGTGATTATTCAACAACTTGATAAGTTGAATAAAGCACAGGAAGTGCAAGATAAAAAACTAATATACCTAAACAACAAAATAGAGCAAAACCCAACGGGCCTTTTGTTGAACACAAGCCAACCAACACGGTTGACTTATTCAGGATCCCAGATCCTATAAAATCTTTACCTACTTTCGACGGAAATCGAAAGCAGTTGACAGCGTGGATACAAACGGCTGAAAATACATTAAGGGTGTTTGAACCGTTAGTATCACCGCAACAATTTCAATTATATTAACAATGCGTAAGTAACAAAATTGAAGGTAAGGCAAAAGATATTCTGTGCCTTGCAGGAAATCCCGAGAAAACCAGTCAATACATAATTATTTCCATAAAGTAAAGGAAATCGTACAAAGCATAAAAACTTTGTCCAAACAGAATACTTTATATAATAATGCGTGGCCAGCCATCAACGCATTTATTGAAGAAGACGCGTTAGCGGCGTTTATCTCAGGCCTAAGAAAGCCATACTTTGGTTATGCTCAAGCGGCAAAACCAAAGGATATAGAGGAAGCGTATGCTTTCCTCTGTAAATTTAATGCAAATGAAATAATTGCAGGAAATTAAAAAAAAAACTAATAATACCAAACCAGATTCTTCAATTTCAAGAAATCAAAATGGTTATCAATCAGAGATTAATAATCCACCAAATCAACCAAATTTCGGTTTCCAAAATTATAATAGAGATTTTAATCAAAGTGTTCAGAAAAGAATCAATTCGAACGAACAACCAATCCCTATGGAAATAGATCCAACACTGAAATCCCGGAATACGTTTAATAAAAAACTAATAAATAATCATGAAATTGAACAAGATCTCGTAAAAGATCAAGACATTGTCGAAAATTTTCAACAGGACGAAAGTTCAGACACGGAAGGTTGAACTTTCTACCTTATTTAGTATGCCAAAACAAAGAAACTAACAAAGCCATAAAATTGTTAATTGATACGGGGGCTAATAAGAACATTATTAGACCAGTTATCATTCTAAAAGAGCTATTAACAAAAGGGAAAGTTTCTGTAAAAAACATTTTCGGCATACATGAATCACATAATAAAACCAAACTAAACTTATTAAAAGAAAATTTACCTGAGCAAGTATACTACGAACTAGAATTTCATAAGTTTTTCGACGGAATTTTAGGGTCGGAATACATGGCCAAAACCAATGCAAAAATTGATTTTAAATCAAATTCAATCATGTTAAATAACGAACCATTTAAGTTTCTCCGTTATTACCCCACGGAAAACTTCTATCACCACACAGTTACGTTTAAAACAGCGCAAAGTGGTGACTGGATCGTAACAGACTACGAAAAACTAAACAATGACATAACTATACAGCCAGGTCTGTATACAGCAAAAAATTCAACAACAACGGTGAAAATTCTGTCCAATGAGCCAGACCCACCGAAAAAATTACCCAAGTTAAAACTGACAGTTAATAACTTTGATACAATGGAACCAATTCCAGTGGATGTTATTTCCACAATCAGTGAAGAAACCATAAAAAAGTTGATCCGAATGGAACATCTTAATCTAAACGAGAAAGAGGCACTGGCCATAATATGGACAGTGAAAAAGTTCCAACCATACCTTTACGGTAACAGGTTTACGCTAGTTACTGATCATAAACCTCTGACATTCATCAAAACATCTGAGAAAAACGCAAAAATATTGAGATGGCGACTCGAACTTGAAAATTATGATTATAATGTAGTATACAAAGAAGGGAAAACTAATGTAGTGGCAGACGCACTGAGCAGAATGCCATCATTAAATAACGGAAGCGAAACTAACACTAACGAAACCTTAGCTACCACCTCACAAAAACAAGAACCCAAAATCAATGAAATGGACGACAGTAGCGATATGGATACAATCCACTCCGCGAACACCTCAGAAGATTACTACATTCACTTCTCTGATCGCCCGCTGAATTACTATAGAAATCAATTAATCTTCAAAATTTCAAAAATTGATACCACCATCACAGAGAATATTTTTCCAAATTTTAATAGAATTATTATTACAAAAAAGTCCTTTGAGTTGGAAGATATAACCAACTTTATCAAAACACACCATAATGGAAAACAGTCAGCAATTCTTGCACATGAAATCCTTTACGGAAAAATTCAGGAATCATTCAGAAACAACTTCTCACAAAAAGGCCATTTATTTTTTGTCACTAAATTGGTAGAAGATGTCACCAATATTGACCGGCAAAATACCATCATTATAAGGGAACATGAAAGAGCCCATAGAGGCATCAAGGAAGTAGAAAACCAAATTCGAAGATCATATTTTTTTCCTAATCTAACAGGCAAAATTAAAATCCACATCAATACATGCACAATATGCAATGCCCACAAATATGATCGCAAACCCTATAATATAAAGATATCCCCAAGACCAACAACTAAAAAACCTT